>PVLC010006743.1:45699-67564 GCA_004027655.1 Graphiurus murinus
TACCTCCAAGCGTGTATACCTCTAACCCTATTTTTTAGTCTTTATTTCGAAACAGGGTCTTGCTAAGTTGCAAAGTGCCTCACTAAGTAGCTGAGGCTGGTCAAGAACCTGCAATCCTCCTGTCTCAGCCTCCCAAGTTCTGGGATTACAAGTGTGTGCCACCACACCCAATTTTTTTTTTTAAGGACACAAGGGATAAGACCGGCTAAGATGAAAGGTCACAAGGCTTAAATTATTCTCCATTTAAGAAGTGACTTCTCATTAAGAGAAGACTCAAAATGGAAAACATTTCAGTTCCCAAAGGGATGACTCTAATGGTAGATCTTAGGAAAGAAGCTCCTCTGCTCCTTCAGATCAAAACCCTAGCCTGTACTCTCCTTAAAGACCTAGCTATGTAACAGAGATATGAAGACCACCCCATTACTGTTCTCCCATGCCCCAAGCCCCCACAATGGACCCCAGCAGGGAAAAGCACAGACCTTTTAGCCACCAGATGATTCGATTCTGCATTTCCTCAGAGACATCTGAAAGTAACAAACATTGCTGCTGTTTTCTGTCTGTGATGACACCCCTCCCCACTACTTACACCCACATTTCTAGCTCAACAAGTCTCTACCAAAAGGTGTTTTCAGCCCTAGAGCCTCTCTAGAAGATCCTCCCACACAGGACCAAATACCATATCCCCATCTTTCTCCCTTTTTCCCATCTTCCCTCTGTGCCACTATTAATGTCTTTCCCCTCCTGGAAGCCCAAGTCCCAGCTCAGTTGTGTTCCCTCTACTCCCCTATAATGCCAGAATATTTCCCTGAGGCTTATTCTCTTTAACAGACCTTACTAGCCCTCAACCCAGCTCAGGTCTTCATCTTCACTCTCAAGAATCAGCTGCCGATCCTGCAAACCACTACTATCTTCCATTGAAAGAAAAGTTAAGCAGCATTGCCTAGAAGAGTCAATGCCTGACACTGGGTCCAAGCACTATAATTGATGTTAGCTTGGAGCTCAGAGAAGCTGGCAAGAAGGTCATGGCACTGGGCTCAAGGATGGGACTAGCTTTGGCACTGGCAGGAGAGCAGCCCCGAGGCCCAGAATGAGAGGGGGGCCTTTCCTGCCCACCCCAATGTCCCATCTCACTAAATTGGGGCTGCACCTGGGCAGTCTGCTTCTTCACATACCCAGGAAGAAAGCATTAAACCTTTGAATGGGTTGTTTGATGGTGTGCTTGGGGGCCTGTGGCACTTCCCTCAATGGTACCCGGCTTGGAGACTCCTTTGGTGACGGTGGTGGTGGTGGACTTGCCTTCTCTCTCTGGAACATCAGGTCCTCACAGAAAGGGCTTGAGTCCATTTCAAAAAAGGACACTAAAGGTTCTAGGGGAGGAGGGGACTTGGGCTCAAAATCAGGTGTTGTCGGCCGACTTTGGGGCATTTCAACTTCAGGATTCAGTAAGGCCCACCATGAGGAGTCAGGCCCATACCTAGGTAAGGACCGAGGGGGTAAGGGCCGAGGGGTCAGTTCCACTTCTGCATGGATGGAGGGCTTTCGGGAGGGTTCTGGATACCTGAGTGCAGGTCCTGGGGACACGCGGATAGTTTCGGGGAGTCTTTGGATTTGCTGTTTATAGATGGCTTCTGGAGTGGCATACAGGGGAAATTTGTGGCGGCCCTCAGACACTGCTCGAGCTGTCACACGTTGAGTTGACTGTACTGACTGTCCCTCTCGGGAGATGGTAACCCTGCGGCTGGCCTCACTGTCTCGGATTGGTGACCTCATCTCAGACTCCACCTCTGATGATATGAAGACCTTTGAGGAGGGCTTGGTATCAGTGTAGATAGGATTCTTGTAGAGAAGAGACTCAGGATCTGAACGTGCGGGAGCTCGTTGTCCACCATCTACATCTTTAAGGACAGAGAGTTTGAGGGATGATGCCAATTTCATGTTCCTGTGCAAGGCCTTGGAGTCTGATGGAATTGAGTCCTGAGGCCCCATTTCTGGCTCTTGGTTAAGGAGCCTTCTGTGGACTGTCCGATGGTCTGCAGTGACACGGCTGCTGCTACGCTCCGGGCTAGAGTAACTCCGTGGACTCCTGACCTCGTTAGAAATCATAATCCTTCGGGTGGGCTCTGTTTGTATTGCTTCATCCTTTGGGTGAGATGAAATCCTACGAGGAACTCTGACCCCTTGGGGGTTCTGGACCTTGGAGGGTGGGTCATCTTCTTGCAAGTTTTGTGATTCCAAGTTATCCTTCTGGTCTACAAAACTCAAGCGACGGGGAGGTTTGGTATCTTGAATCAATGAGGTATGGTGGCTAACCTCCCGCCCTGGCTTGTTCTCACCACCTTTTCGTGTTGCTTCCTCTCTGAACGGGCTAGTATTCCGATGTGTGCTGGTGGTCTGGGAAACTGGTGTCTGAACTTGCTGGTTCTTTCGCTGAGGAGAGGCATAGCGGTGTCCCTCTGTTCTTTGTCGGGTCTCAGTTCCCCGAGGGGCGGATGTTGTAGAGAGGCCTGGCCCTGACGGTGGGGACACAGATCGAAGATAGTCTGACGGTAAATGGGAAGGAGTGGGATGTGCAGCTTCTGATCGTTGCTGGGGGCCCAGAGAGATGGCAGCACTTCGATGGCTTGAAGCAAGAATGTACCCTTGTCCCCGATGAGGGGCGGAACTAGTAACCTCAGTCCCCTTATGTGCTGAAACTGCTACCTTGGACCCAGTTTTATTAGCTTTGACTACCTGAAAGACTGTGCCCTTATGGGTAGATGCCATATTTTAACAGCTGGCTTATCTTCAGGATCCTAATGAAGCCTGAATATTTACCCTCATTTTTAAAAGCTGCTGTTCTTGGGTTCCCATAAAAGTGGCCGTTGTTCTGAGTGTCTTAAATAGTCCCCTTAGCTACCTCTCTGTCTGATGATGTCATAAAGGAAGAAGCTTCCTATTAAACATCCTGTCATACAGCCACAATTCTTCAGAGAAACCCAAGCAGTACCCGAAAAGAAAGTGAATGTCTTTGGACTTGACATTACCTTTGGCCAAGTTCTTAGCAAAATCAAAAGGCTCCAGACCTTTCTTTACTCTTCCCAGGTCCTAGGAATTTTCAGGATCTCATCCAAAAAGGAAATCAGCCTGAAGATCCTATGAAGGCAAGGCTACTCAAACCAATCATGCGGTTAGCCCCAATTTTGTTTGAAACTGCACTACAGAAGTCAAATGATAGAGCTCCAGCATTTTCCAGGCTTCATGGATGGTTTGGTTGACTTGAGTAAAAATCTCAGATTTTCACTCTTGGTCCATGAAAATGTAATATAGTACAAGGAATTTGGAATTAGTTTCAACTGTAAATGACTAGTTGGACACCTTGGACAAGTTACTTGATTTGCCCAAGTGTTAGTGTCTTCATCTGGAAACATTGCCTGATACATGGGCATCATATAATAAATGTTAGTGACCTTATGATTCTCTCTTGTCAGCAATCCAACCAGCTGAACTTTTTTTTTTTGGTTCTGAGGGTTGAACCCAGAGGCATTCTACTTCCTAGTCCCATTTTATTTTTATTTTGAAACAGGGTCTTGCTAAATTTCTGAGGGCCTTGCTAAGTTGCTTTGAACCTGCAATCTTCCTGTCTCAGCCTCCCAAGTACTAGGATTACAGACATGCACCACCACACCCAGCTTGATTCTATTTTGATTTTTTTTTTTGTGTGTGTGTGTGTGTGATACCGGGGAATGAACTCAGAAGCATTCTACCCTCGAGCTACACCCCCAGTCCGATTTTATTTCTTATTTGGAAATAGGGTCTCACTAAGTTGATGAGAGTCTCATTGCTTGCTAAGGCTGTCCTCGAACCTGTGATCCTCCTATCTCAGCCTTCCAAATGTGTACCACCACCTCCGGCTCTATTTTGATTTGAAGAGTGACTTTCCAATTTGGAGGACTAGTCTAGATAAGAAAGTCTCTGGTGCCTTTGTCTCCCTTCTACATGTCCTCCCCACCCCCATCCCCTCTCCCTCTATATCAACATCCTAGTATTGCCTCTGAAGGGTTCTATACTAACCATTCTCTTCTGTTAAACAGTTTTTCTTAAAATGAGTTATAATAAAAGTCATTAGGTTTGTGGCTACTTAAAAGGTATTCTAGTCTTCTACAAATTTGAGGGGTTTTTTTCCTCAATTTATGTTTATTTATTGTTGTAACATTTTGTTTTGAACATCAAACACTGCACCAAAATAGAAGCCATTCATCGTAAGATGTCTTTACCGTAACTAAAAAGAGTACTGCACTGATGTTTACAATTGATTTTTAACAACTTGAAACTTATTAGTGATATTGCTGTCATAAATCAAGTACTTCATCATCAGCTGAATGTAATTATTAAATTAAAAGAAAACTTTCCCCTCCCTTTCTTGCCTTCAAAGCAAACCAGAAAAAAGTTGATTTTAAGTAGAAAGAGCGCTTGTATTAACCGATTTTTAACCACTTTTAAATAAAATCCAGCATGCTCTAAAACATGGGAAAATAAGGCTTCCCAGAGTAAATATGAAACTTAAAAAGACAAAATTCCCTGGATGAATGCTTTCACTGACTTGCAAAAAGAGGACGTGCTGGCATCTTCCTGTTTCTCTCTCAAGGCCTCGCACACCTCCGAGAGCAGGGAGAAGCACTTCTCAGTCACTCAGTCAGCTTTATCCCTCAGCTACTCTCCCTATGATTGTTAGCAGCTTTGTTTTAGGACATCACACTAGTAGGTTTTTCTCCTTCCAAATGAAAGCCATGCAGATGTGTTTGAACACGAGGGACACAGCACTAATCATGTTGAAGCCACGTGCTTGGGTCACATGTGCACCTTGCACAGCTGCTGGAGAGCAGGCATCAGCTTCCACAGCAGCACAAGCACAACACCAAAGCAGACATTAAGGGAGACTGACTGGAAAGGGGACACTTCACCAATGGAGTGACTGACAGAATGACCTAGAAGAGCCCCATCTGCCTGCAGTGTCCCTGTGACGTCACCTGTCACCAAAGGCAGCATGAGGGTAATGCTAAGGACTGTGTGCAAACACACTCAAGGGCATCTCTCTTTCACAGAAAGAATGTGGTGTTTGTACCAAATGGCAATGAATTTTTAGCACAAACTTAATACTTTCATAACACTACAGCAATAGTAATCATCTACTTTCAGCAAGAGTGACTTCTTTAAACAAGGAAAAGACTCACGACTATTAGTCAACGTACCCACTGGATCAACCTGCAGTGACAAAGCTGAGGGCTAAGGGAAACTGGGACAGAAGGACCAGCCACCCTCATCAGGAGTGGGAGATCCAGGCCCTAGGCTGGACCCTCAGAGGAGGCCGAGGTGTCCAAAGGGAAGAGCTTGTCAAGAAGAAGAAACAATCTAGTCAAAAACTCCTTGAAGGACAACCTAAAAAGGACTAAAGATGTATAGTAAAATTTTCTGTACCGCACATATGCAAAGAAGTCCTACTAAGCTCAGGTTAAGCACATAAGTTTCTTATTCTTTCTCTAAAAGGGGGTCAAAAGGACACACTGATGGCATCCATGACATAAGGAATCTGCATGACTGTTCTACTAGAATCCTCATTCACTAACTGAGCAGAACTTCATATAAACATAATCTAGTTCCCCTAATCTTCTATACATAAACAAACACATTAAACAGTCCTTGTGAACTATTTAAGAGGGAAGGTTGCACTGAAGAAAGCTTGTGTTGTGGCTTCTCTGGGAACACCTGCCTTCAGGTTCTGCCACTGAGAATTGTGTTTAAGGGGTTTACAGTATTGTGTCCAATAGCACTAGAAGGAATGGCTGAAATCAGAGACATTGGACTCTCCAATTTGGAAAAATAACCACCCCTGTCTCTCCAGCTCTAGTTCAGCATTATTTGGGTGAAGCAAACTAAAACAATAAAAGGCCCCCATAGGACTGCAGAGGCACCTAAGGAGGTGCAAATAAAACCCTTGAGAGCATCAGGCCTGCACCTGCAGTCCCCTCTGCTTCCTACATCCTCCTCACCGGAGGGCTGCGACCTGGGGCCTTGTCATGCCCCCTGAAGACCTCCTCAGTTCTCTTGATGTTAATATTGCAGGGACTGTCGACACCCAGCTGGTTACAAGAGTTGGAGGGGCTTCCAGCTTGCAACCCTTCCCTGGAGCCACGCCTTATAGCCAGGCCAGTGAAGGCAGCTGCCACGTGTATTTTGGTGAAAATGCATGCATACACGTGTGTCCCCCGGGGGTCTTAAAGGACAGCCTCTTCGCTGCCAACCACACAAGGGACCCGGAGGCTAGAGGCACCAAGTGGCAGACAGGGGACACTGCCCAGAGGACACTCCTAACACAGCTTCCACAGACTTCATACAAGACCAGGATCTCCAACACCTATGCCTTCCTGACAGATCCAAAGCACAGAATTTCAGAAATGAGGTCCCCAAGCAAGACACTAAAGGCCTAAGCCAAGCAACAGGCAGAGGGACAGAGAAATGGGTTATTCCCAGGACCCAAGCAATTACCACCTGTGTTTCTGAGATGGAGTTGGGTGCTTTTTCTTTGCTTAAAACCCATCTTTCCACTTCTGTTCCAGACATCAAATATAGATCTGTTCTTCTGGGTAGATCTAAGAGATAACTAAAAGATCTCTCGTGGAGTCATCAAGGATGAGCAAATGGTAATCCTAGAGGATCTTTGCCCAGAAGCTCCAACTGCTGGGGCCAGGCTCAGTGGCTGCAGTGCGTGTTGCGTGGGCCTTGGGCCTGCCCAGCCGGGCACAGGGCAGCTGTCCCTCCCACGGCAGCATAGAGTAGAGGAGCCCAAAGGAGAGATGTGCCCAGGTGGTTCCAGCCAGCGTTGCTAGCTGGCCCATGGTGGTCAGTGGACCCGGACCTGCTGGAGAAAGCCTTGGTCACAGAGAAACACCTCAACTGCTAGGGGAAGTACAACACTTTACTTTGGGCAATGTTTTGGTCCATTCTTCGTGGCTTGTTTTCTTCCTTTTGAGTAACATAACTGAAGGTGTGCCCAGCACAAAGCTCTGGCCCCAGGCCCAGCCCTCCCTTCCTCCTCCTCCGGGCGCTGACAGGGACTTGGGAAGGTGGAGGAGGCAGCGGTGCGGCTCCAGGGCCTTTCCCTTCTTTGGAGAGCAGGAACCAGCGGTCAGTCCCGGATCCTCATCCACAGGAGGATGGTCACCTCCCCTGCAGAGAGGAGTCCTGCGCCTCCCACCTCGCCCCAGGATCAGCCTCAGGCGAGGTCATCCAGGTGTCCCCATCCTGGATCGGCTCGCACCAATAGCAGAAGGAGCTGAACTCCGGGCACAAAAAAGCAGAATTCTGCTCCTTGTCGAGAAGTGGGAACACGTGTTCCACGAGCTCACTTAGCCTGTAGTACGATGACTTGTTTCCTTTGGTCCTTTCTTGTATCAACTCACCCTTCGGGTTCACAGTGAATATTCTACAGTCTGGAACTCCAACTTGTGTGTACGAAGACATCCTGTGGAAGGCAGAGAACAGGCTGCTGGGGGACAGCATCAGAGGGCCTTGGGGCAGGATGGTGCCCTTGTCATTGACCCAGTGCAGGTAGCCACGGGTCATGTCAGCCATGCCAATGACTCGGGCCGAACAGTACAGAAACTTGTAGCCATTCTCGTTGATGGAATGGTAGAGCTTTGCTATTCCCTGATGAGTCCAGTCTTTACCCAGCTGTGGGAGAATCTGCCCCAAAGCATCAGACTTGGTTATTGTGCCATCAATATCAGAAATAATGATCTTGTCATTCCAGTTCCACAGGTAAATGGTCCCTGCACAGCGGCAGGTACCCTGATACTGGGTTGTAATACTAAACACGATGTCATTGGAGCCATCATGGAGCTGCAGTTTTGCGATCTGGTCTGAGGAGAGCTGGAGGAACTTCTTGTATGAGGTTGTGCTGCTGTGTCAGGGCCTCTGGGGGGGCGGGGTCCAATTCCTGTGACCCCTCATAGCTTGATGTGTCATCCTCAGCCGGCCTGGCGCTGGCCGACTCCTTAGCGCTCAATGGCAGGTCACTGGTTGGTGGAACCTCAGATTTTCCCTCCTTGGCCTTTGGCAGCTGCTTGGTCATGCTTTCTCTCTTATGCCAAAACCACCAGCGACCAGATTTCTTTGGCATCTTGTCTTTGACCCAGGACTCAACTGTGGCCTTAGGCAAACTCTTTTGGAATACTTGCAAGCTGAAGATCATAGGAGCGCCCAGTTATAGTAACGGTTATATATCCGTATTACAAGGTTAGGATTATCTATAAGTCCAGGGTTTTCTGCAAATTCATGATAAGTAATAATATGTTCCATGAATTTTTCTTTAGAGATTTCTCCATTCTCACTAAGACCCCCGCAAAGGGAGAGGGTGACATCTGGCAAGTCCATGGCAGAGTCTGAGGGGCACTCAGTGCCACTATCCACAGCTGTGCTTCCCACGGACTGCGAGGACTGGGAGCCAGAGAGTGTGTCGGACTCGGGCCACTGCCTGCAGCTGGGGTCCGCTTCACTTTTAGGGAAATAGAGAGCTGCAACTTCAGGTTCTAGAACCTTGAAGTCATCAAGGTAAATATCATCAGGTCCCTGGTGCTGGCTTCTCTTGTGGACACCTTTCTTCTTGGACGGCGAGTCCGCTTTCGTGGCTGGCTTGGAGTCGGAGGGAGGCTCCCCTGAGGTGGGGCCCGGAAGGTGGTCCGCGTCTGCGTCTGGATCAGAAGGCAACACCTGAGGGCTGGCGAGAGGAGGCTGGGCAGGGTCTGTGGTGGGAGTTGCGCCGCTCATCTGCTTACACAAGGCTCTGGGTTTGGATTTCACTATGGTACAGGCAGTGTCTTCGACTGAAGCGTTCTTCTCAACTTCTCTTATGAGGCTGTCCTCGGTGGGAATTACTGGAAAATGAGTATTTTCTGATGGTGTGATTGTAGCTGTCCGAGGATGATGGTCAGATCTTTCTCTTTTGCTGACCTTGGTGGCCTCTGGGAAGCTGCCCCACATCCATTCCATGTGCGACTCGGATCTGAGCAGACTCTCAGCGGGCTTCACCTCCAGCTCGGAATCGCTTTTAGGACACACTGCCTGGGCATAAGTACTCTCAAATGGAGACCAATCTCCATCAGATAAGGGGTAATGATCCCCAGAATGGAAGAGCAAAGGTTTCTTCTTCCCTTAAGGAAGCATTTGAAGATCCTCTCGCCGCCTGGGCTCAATTCTCGACGTCAGAACTCGCACCCACGTCACAGGCATCTTCTGCAGCAGGAGAAGAGGCCTGCTCTTCCTTCCTACTGTCCTGTTTGCATTTCTTTCTCCTTCGTTTTTTCTTTTTCACAGAAGTTGGAGTGAAAACCATCTCTGTTTCCAAGATGTGTGCGATGTCTGAACTCTGAGACTGTCTCTCATCTCCACCTGATTTCACCAAAGGGGTGTCAATATCTTTAAAGAACTGATCTTCAGTAGGAATTGGTGAGGTGGCAAGGTAAGCAGGAAGCTTTTCATACTCCTCCTCAGTCTCCTCCACAAAGAAAGCTTCTCCGTTGTCATCCAGCTTCATGTGAAGATCCACTGCACTGCCATTGATTTCTATGTCAATATTTTTCAACATATAGGAAATTTAACTGTCCAATTTCCAAAGTGTTTCAGGATGGGACAAATATTGTCAACAAATATTTGTGCACTTTACAAGTCCTAGTCCCAGGTAGGCTTTTTCTCAGAGTTTGGACACGTCTGGTCTTCAATAACCCCAGTATATGTGAGGTGTGAGCAAGCTCCCCGCCAGCTCTTCTGTCCATGGATCAAAATGTAAAGTACAGAGGCCATCGGGACCAGGGGGTAGTCACCACTCTTCTTCAGAGTCACTTTCTCTTTGGACCACAGGACTCCCAGCTTTCCAAACTGCACGTGGAAAGGCGAACACTGATAGGTGCCATCCTGCTGCCTCACTACCACGTCGATGCACCCTGACAGGGTGGCTTGGTTAATGCCCTTGTAGAGTTCCTTCACGGTGACAAGCACCTGCCCAGCCAGCTGGCCCACATAATTCATGGTTTGATACTGTGGCCACTCGGCTTGCGAGCGCTCGAGGAGAGGCAGCGAGAGCCTGTGCCGGACGGCCGAGGGGGCGGGTTTGGGCATCGCCGCTGCCGCAGCCGCTGCAGAAGCAGCCTGGGCCGCCGCTTCATGAATTGAGTTTTGTAGTGTGTGTGTGTGTGTGTGTGTGTGTGTGTGTGTGTGTGTGTGTGTGTGTTACTGGGGATTGAACCCAGAGGCATTCTACCTCTGAGCTACACACCTCCAGCCCTATTTTATTTTATTATTTTAAAACAGGGCCTCACTAAGTTGTGGAGGGCCTCATAAGAGTTGCTGAGGCTGGCCTTGAACCTGCAATCCTTGTGTCAGCCTCCCAAGTTCTGGGATTACAAGGGTTATTTTTAAATCCTTCTGCTCCCCCAAATTAAAACAGCTTTTTTTTTTTGCAGTACTGGGGATTAAACTCGGGGCATTCTACCTCTGGGCTATACCTCCAGTCCTATTTTTATTCCTTATTTTGAAACAGGGTCTCACTAAGTTGCGGAGGGCCTCAATAAGTAGCTGAGGCTGACTGTGAACCTGCAATCCTCCTGTCTCGGCCTCCCAAGTACTGGGATTATAAGTGTGTACCACCACACATGGCTAAAAGCTTTTTGTACAAAGTTACAAAAAGTTGAGATCGCCCAAAAGAAGCCCTTTACTATTTTCTTTTTTCAGAATTGAAGATTGAACCCAGGGGCATTCTACCTCCAAGCTATACCTCTAGCCCTGTTTTATTATTATTATTATTATTATTATTATTATTATTATTGTTGTTGTTGTTGTTGTTCTTTATTTTGAAACAGGATCTCACTATGTTGTGGAGGGCCTAAGTAGCTGAGGCTGGCATCAAACCTGTGATCCTCTTGTCTCAGCCTCCCAAACACTGGAATTATAAGTATGCGCCACCATATTGGCTCCACTTTAATATTTTAATAAACATGTTTCTATGTATTTACCTCATGGAGACATTTATCTATAAATTTACATGAACAGGGTTCTATTATACCTTTATGGTTATCTTTCTGTGTCAATAAGTCTCTATGATATACTTTTTAATTAGTCCACTTATGACTATTCCATCATTTTTAAACTAATTCTTTATTGCTGGGCACTTAGGTTGTTTTCAGTATAATAAACAATGTTGAAATAAACATCATCTTATGTAAATACATCTTTGTATACAATCTAGTTTTCTCTTTAGGACAATAGTTCTTAATCCTGGACAACACACCTTTACAATCTCCTGGACAGTTTTTAAAACTCCATGCTTTATCTCAAATAAAATAAATTCGATAATTTGGAGGTGAGACCTTAGCATCAGTATTTGTTTAAAACTCCTTAGATAGAGACGGGCATGGTGACACACCTGTAATCCCAGTACTTGGGAGCTGAGACAGGAGGATCCAAGGTTTGAGGGCAGCCTCAGCAACGTAGCAAGACCCTGTTTCAAAACAAAAAATAAAAAGGGGTGCAGCTTGGCAGTAGATGCCCTTGGGTTCAATCTCCAGTACACACACACACACACACACACACACACACACACACACACACACAAATGTAAGCAGTTTTACCTTGCTCTTTGCTCCCTTTCTTAGAACCTTCCATTAGATTCCCATGTTTTGCCAGTCGATATTTGCCTTGCAGAGTCTGTATCTTCACTTTAGTTCCTGTCAGCTTCCCCACAATTTACTCTGCTCCCCCATACTGGCTTTTTACTATTCCATGTGGGTATTTCCCATGGGGTCTGTGTACAGAACTTGCCATTCCTTTTGCTGGGATACTCATTCCCCAGAGTCACAAGACTGGCTCCTTCTCATTATTCCAACCAAAGCTCAAATGTCACTTCTTTCAGAGCAGTTTCCCTTAAAGACTTTATCTGATGTTAAGTTGCCTCCCCCACATGCAATTATTATCACTTTAACCTATTATTCATCTTCATAGCATGAGTTTAGTATTGGTATGCCAGTAAGATAACTGAAAGAAATCCAAGTGGCAATTTTGAATATATAGATGGATACATGAACTTAGAGAAGTCTGGCACTAGACTGATAATACAAACCTAAAACCATTAATACATAGTTACTAACTGAAGCTATGACAGTGAACTAGGTGACTTAGGAGGAAACTTGGAGTGAGAAAAGATAGAGGTGGAGCCTCTAAAGGAGGCTGAGGCCAGGTGTGGTGGTGCATGCTTGTAATCCAAATATACTTGGGAGGCTGTGACAGGAGGGTTGCAGGTTTGCAGCCAGCCTCAGTTACTTAGTGAGGCTCTCCACAACTTAGTGAGACCCTGTTTCAAAAGTGAAGAATAAAAATAGGGCTAGGGGGTGTAGCTCAGAGACAGAATGCCCCTGGGCTCAATCCCCAGTACTGCAAAAATAAATAAATAAATAATAAATAAACATAAAGGAGGCCGAGGTGGAGGAATCAGAAAGACAGAAGACATTACACAAGAGTGTAATGTCAAGGAAGCTGAGGGAATAGGCTGAGAGCAATCGACAATGGGGCCAAAGTGACCATGTGACTTAGGAATATGGAAGTCACTGATGAGCTTAGTGACTCCTAAAGAATGATTAAGAGTAGAATTTAGATTCTAATGGGTTGATGACACAGTGGGAGGAAAGGTACTAAAGATAGCAAGTGTAGACAAGTGTTTCAAGACCTGCAGTGGGAGGATACAGTGAATGGAAAAGAAGGTGGGATCCAGGAAATACTTTTTAAAGAAAGGAAAATACAAGTGTGTTAATGCTTAGTAAAAGAAGCTAATAAAGAAGAGTTGAGCTGGGCATGGTGGTGCATGCTTGTAATCCCAGTACTTGGGAGGCTGAGACAGGAGGATCGCAGGTTCAAGACCAGTCTCAGCAACTTAGCAAGGCTCTCTGCAACTTAGTGAGATCCTGTTTCAAAATAAAAAATAATCCAGCTATATCACTCCTGGGTATCTTTCCAAAGGTACTAAAATCAGAGAATTATAATAACATATACATACCCATGTTCATAGCAGCACAATTCACAATAGCCAAATTATGGAAACAGCCTAAGTATCCGTCAACAGATGAATAGATTACAAAATTATGGGATATACACACAATGAAATTCTACTCAGCAATAAAGACCAAAATAATGTCATTTGCAGGAAAATGGACAGGCCTGGAGAACATTATTTTAAATGAGATTAGACAGTCAAAGAAAGTGAAGGGTCATGTATTTTCTCTAATATGTGGAAGCTAGGGAGTAATTGGGATACCAAAGGGACTTCAGATAATGGAGGAGAAACTTCAGTAGAGCCAGGGAGGAGGTCTAGGAGAAGGTTGGGGAGAGAGGAGGATCAATGAAGAAATCACTTCCATTAGCATTATGGATATATGTGAGGATACCAATGTCAATCTCAATACCCTGTAAGGGCAGGGAAGAATGGGTAGGGAGCCAAGGAAAGCCTACCAAAGTGCTATGTGCATGTATATCACTATCACTGTGATTTATATTATGATGTGAGACTATAATGTGCCAATAAAAGTATAAAAAATAAAATAGGCCAGGCGTGGTGGCGCACGCTTGTAATCCCAGCATTCGGAAGGCTGAGACCGGAGGATCCGGGTTTGTGGCCAGCCTCAGCTACCTAGTGAGGCACTCCGCAACTTAGTGAGACTTGGTTTCAAAATAAAGAATAAAAAATAGGGCTGGGGGTGTAGCTCGGAGGTAAAATGCCCATTGAGTTCAATCCCCAGTACCGCAAAAAAAAAATAAAAAAAAAAAAAATAAAATAGGACTGGAGGCATAGCTGACAGGTAGAATGCCCCTGGGTTCAATCTCCAGTAGTAGTAGTAGCAGTAGTAGCATTAGTAGTAGTAGTACTAGTATGAGGAGGAGGAGGAGGAAAGAGGGTTGAAGCTACTAAAAAGAGAGATGCTATCCTGAAAAGGAAAGCCCTGAATGGACAGAAGATGAAATAGACCTAGGACAGGAAGAGAGACGCCTCCTTTAGTTTAACAGGAAGAAAAGTGGAAACAATAGGTCTATCCCTAGTTCAGGGTAGACTGCTGCTTCACCTACAATTGTTCTTCTATTCTACAGAGATACAAGTGGTCCAGTTGGAGTTTTAGTGGTACACATGCACCACACACACACACACACACACAAAGCTAATGGGAGTTGGAAAAGAAGCACACTGAAGAACAGTGGGGCTGCCATGTGCAGTAAAAGGATTAATGAATATAAAGTACCTGGTATATAATAGTTGCTCTATAACCAATAAATAATATCTACTAACATTCTTGTTGCCAATATTCATCAATGTTATAGTCACTAGTCAGACAAAAATAAGTGTAAGTGTGTGTGTGTGTGTGTGTGTGTGTATAGTACTAGGGATGGAACCCAGGGGCATTTTACCTCTGAACTATACCCCCAGCCCTGTTTTTTATTTTTTATTTGGAAACAGTCTTGCTAAGTTGCTGAGCGCATCACTAAATTGCTGAGGCTGTCCTTGAACATGAGATTCTCCTATCTCAGTCTCTCAAGTACTGGGACACCATGATCAGCTAGAATAAAAATTTTTGTTTTGTTTTGTTTTTGTGGTATTGGAGATTGAACCCAAAGGCATTCTACCTTGGAGCTACACCCTCATCCTGATTTTATTTCTTATTTGGAAACAGGGTCTCTCTCTAAGTTGATAAGAGTCTCACTACTTGCTGAGGCTGTCCTCGAACCTGCAATCCTCCTGTCTTAGCCTCCCAAGTACTGGATTACAGGCATGCACCACCACACTCAGCTCTAGAATAAGTGTTTTGAGAAGAAGACTACATTGTAAGTCTCTGCATCCCTCAAAGTTTCTTACACATAGTATTATTTTTAGTTGTTTTCCGGTGGTCTTCCTCTGGTTACAATGGCAAGCAACTGTTTTCCTGCTTTATAATAGTTAAATAGATTTGTACCTTCCCTTTATATGTGCAGGAATAATTTTCTGGGAGAAGTATGAATATGATCATCTACAATAGAAACTATTCAGTTTTCACAGACAAAAGACCTACTACTTACAAAGACAGAATAATTTGCTAGCTGGACTGTATTACAAGGCAGCACATACCTTCCAAGAGAAGGTTTCCATTAATATGTGAAGATCTGTCATATGTGGAAGTAAAGAAGGATATAAGTCTTCTAAAAACCACACTAGATACGTGTATACATCTGGCCAGGAGTCACAAGAGGCTAAATCAGACATGTTGTGATTTTTGTCTAACCAAGATTCACCTCTCTAGTTCGCTAATGATGTATGCAATCTGAACTATATGGTGATGATGATATCCTTCGCTTTAAAAGTTCAAAGTATCTTAGTATTTTATTGTTATTTCCTACTAAGACAATTCTAGCTGGAATGGGAATATGGCAATTCCAGCCAAGTGGATAGGCAGTATTTCTGTGGTAAAACAAGGACAACTTGTGCCAATCTGGATGTGTCAAACTTTAGAAACTGAAGGCTTTTAGGTGGCAGTTCTTCTCCCAACTCTCAAACACAAACACAGAAATATATTGTACATAGCTGGAACCTAACTGGCATTAAAAGTAAACATTTTATTATGTAACAGGAGTTAAATGGTTTCCAAAAATTTGAATCAACAAAACGAAAAGCCGTTCTGAACACAATGAGGAATTTTTATATTTACAACTACCTTCCCCTTTTTAGAAATCTGATTGGCAACAAATGGTTAAATATGCTGCTCACAGGCAGGGCCAAACCATTATGCCTACTGTAGCAGCTGAATGAAGCCTGAGTTACAGAACTGGAACCGCTGCCCGGATGGCAATGCAAACAGACCAGAGAAAAGAGCTCACAACCAGGACACTCAGACTCCGGCCAGCCGTAGTCCATGATCCAGTCAGGTCCAGTCAGTCTGATAAGTCACTCTGATCCAGCACGATTATCCTGAACAAAAAAAGGGGGGAAGGGATTTTTTATTATTACTTATTTTTGTATTGCTGAGAATTGAATCCAGGACCTCCTGCATGCTAGGCAAGTGCTCTCCCACCAAGAGACATCCTGAGCTCTTTTTATTTTATCTTGAGATAGGGTATCACTAAGTTGCCCAGGCTGGCCTCAAATTTGAGATCCTTCTGACTCAGCCTCTTGAGTAGGTGGGACTACAGGCATAGGCCACCATGCCTGGCCCATATAGGTTTTTTTTGTTGTTGTTGTTGTTTTTCTTTGTGGTACTGGGGATTGAACTCAGGGGCATTCTACCTCCGAGCTATACCCCCGGCCCTATTCTTTATTCTTTATTTTGAAACAGGGTCTCACTAAGTTGCAGAGGGCCTCACTAGATAACTGAGGCTGCCCATGAACCCGGATCCTCCAGTCTCAGCCTCCCAAATGCTGGGATTACAAGCGTGCGCCACCACGCCCGACTTCCATATAGGTTTTTTAAAGACACAAACAGCTGGGCACAGTGGCACATGGTTGTCATCTCAGTAGTTGGGAGGCTGTGACAGGAGGATCACAGGTTTGAAGCCAGTCTCAGCAACTTAGTGAAACCCTATTTCAAAATAAATAAATAAGCCGGGCATGGTGGCACACACTTGTAATCCCAGTACTTGGGAGGCTGAGACAGAAGGATACGGGTTCGCAGCTAGCCTCAGCTACTTAGTGAGGCCCTCCGCAACTTAGTGAGACCCTGTTTCAAAATAAAGAATAAAAAATAGGACTGGGGGTGTCTCTTGGAGGTAGAATGTCCTTGGGTTCCATTCCCCAGTACTGCAATAAATAAATAAATAAATAAATAAACTGAGTGTGGTGGCACACTTGTAATCCCAGTACTTAATAAAATAGGACTGGTGGTATACCTTGAGGTTCCACCCCCAGTATCTATCTCTCCCTCTCTCTCTCTCTCTCTCACACACACACAAATAAATAAAATAGGATTGAGGATGTAGCTCAGTGACAGAATGCCCCTGGATTCAATCCCCCATACCAAAATAAAAAAGTAAATAAAGACACAAAATACAACATCCTTTTTCTGTTCAACCGAATTTAAGGGCAAGAGATTTATGGTCTTTCTAATCAAGGGAGATTATGATCAACAGTATATAGTGGGAATGCAAAAGGACTGCAAAGTGATTGATGACAGCATCTTCTGTGCTCCCTCGACACAGTCTCTTCTTGTGCTGCCTTTACTAGTTATTTAATCCATGTTGACATTAATTTCATCTTATATATTTTAGTTAACTAGAAACATGGAACTATAAATTGGGCAACCCTGTCTGAATTCAAGTCTTTGTCGTTAATGTGTATTTAAGCACTGGTAAATGTTTTAAGTCTGCTCATGTTATTGATAAACAGTAAACCTTGACCTACAAACATAATGATATTTCATTACCTGGATGGTTCAGACCAACCCAGTCGCTTCCAAAAACAGGGTTTTAATTCATCTTGATGGAATATAAGAGGAAGAAAAAAATCAATCTGATTATTTTCCAGGTCAGAGAGTAACAAAATTCACATTAGTGTTCCCTCTAGTTTAGTAAAGACTGTTTTACCTACAACAGTTGTTCTATAGAGATAGAATCTTTCTAAAAACAGTTAATGGCTTCCCCTTCTAACAATCTACAGCTCTCTGCCACAGAAATTGACACTGGTGACACTAATTCACAAAGTCCCTGAGTTATATTCTCAGTGAATTCAATACTATCTAAATGACCATACACTCTGTGCCCTGTGCCAGTCAAGGTTCTGAAGGATATAAAATGTACTCATGGCTAGTACAGATAAAGATCACTTAATGAAGGGACTAGATACAAAGGTACAGTTAGGATTAAGGGAGCAAAAAAGGAATGGCATTCAGTGACTAGCGGCAGTGAGAAGCCCAAGTCTGGAGGTATTAAGGGGTGGAAATGGAAGGATATTTACTGAATTCATGGAGAATAGCTGGACCTGGGAAGGACAGGCTGCTTCACAGAAGCTGTGCTGTGGAGGGACACCGCTTTTACCAGACACAAAATGCTGAAACAGGCAGGGAGCGGAAGTAACAACTTAAATTCTCTCCTGCTCTCTATCTTCTCTCTGGGGCCTCCCATTGACCAAAAGGAAGCCAGTGAGATACAGTCTCCATGGTCAGCATTTGGGGCACAAAGCAGGGCAGTGAGAAGGTGCTGAGGGGTAAAAAAGATACCAGATGTCTTGAAAGAGTTAAATGTCCCTAACTTCCTGAGTAGAAAGAATGTAACTTAAATAGAAAGGAAATCGCATATCAGAAGCCAAAAGCTCTATAAAAATAGTTTTGAAATCTTAAGGTTAATTTATGACTTTCACATTACTTGTAGAACCACACTTAAATTCCATAATATGTGATTTCTCATTATATTCTGCAGCATTTGTATGAGCTAAATTTAAGTCTTTTAAAGATGTTAGACAATTAGAGGCGAAACATCTCTCCAGACAATATGCAAGATAATGATTAGATTGGCTGATGGCTTGTTTTAGAAATAGAATTGGATGTTATTACTGTTTTGTGATAAAGCTATAATTGGCAATTAACAGAAAACCTGGTTTGAATAGGGAAGAAAAAATGATCAAGGTAGGACAATTATGTATAGCATCTGGGAAACATTTTCTAATAATTTCGATGCTCATCAAAGCCCAAGCCTGCAGACTACATTATAAACAACCACTTATTTATACCTTCTTCAGAAGTCCCTAAAAAACTCTCTGATTTCCTTCTCTCTGGCTTGATGCTTTCTTTCCCTTTTCTCTTCTTTTCACCAACTTCTTGGTCATTGGTTGTTTTCTCCCTTTAATAACAATGATTGGGGGCATTAAACTACACATATAACAGCCAGGGAAACAGAAACTGCACTCAGAAGAAAACACAGGAGCCAGATGTGGTGGCGCACACTTTTAATCCCAGTACTTGGGAGGCTGAGACAGGAAGATCACAGGTTCTTGGCCAGCCTTAGCTACTTAGTGAGACCCTCTGCAACTTAGTGAGACTCTGTTTCAAAATAAAGAATAAAAAATGGGGCTGGGAGCCGGGCGTGGTGGCGCACGCTTGTAATCCCAGCATTCGGGAGGCTGAGACCAGAGGATCTGGGTTCGCGGCCAGCCTCAGCTACCTAGTGAGGCACTCCGCAACTTAGTGAGACCCTGTTTCAAAATAAAGAATAAAAAATAGGGGTGGGGGTATAGCTTGGAGGTAGAATGTCCCTGAGTTCAATCCCCGGTACCGCAAAAACAACAACAACAACAACAAAAATAGGGCTGGGGGTGTAGCTTGGAGGTAGAATGCCCCTATGCCTCTGGGGGTTCAATCCCTAGTACTGAAAAAAAAAAAGAAGGAACATAAGAGTAGACATGTTCCCTAGGAGCCAGGCATCGATTTAAGTGCTATAATGTATGTTAACTCACTTAATTCTCATAACAACTACATAAAGTAGTTACCACTACCATCCACCACTACCATCCCTATTATGTGATAAGGGAACTGAGTTACAAAGAAGTTACACACACAGTCCTAGAGCTGGGATCTGACCCACACAGACTACCTAATCAGACTCTGCTTTCAACCACTAAACTAGATATTATAGTTAGTCTCAAAGGGAAAAAAAAATACAAAAAACAACAGATACTGAGTGTGGTGGCACATTCCTGTAATCCCTGCACCTGGGAAGCTGAAACAGGAGGACTGCAGGTTCAAGGCCAGCCTCAGCAACTTAGTGAGACCCTGTTTCAACATAAAAAATAAAAATGGCTAGGAATGTAGCTCACTAGTAGAATGCCCCTAGGTTCAATCCCCAGTACACCACACACACACTAAAAAAAAAAATGTTTATGTTGTCATTGATGTTCTTTTCAAAACTACCACTTATTTTATTCGTATCTTCATTTCCTGAAATTCCCCGTTATAAAATGTCTAAGTAATTTAAGATCACATCTGTTAAACTATTAAGCAGAAACCATCTTCCTCTGTCCAAATGTCTAAGACAGAGAGTCATCCAGCTTCTGCTAACCAGTAGTCATTGTTGAATCAGTAGAAAAGGCAGCTGCTTCCCCTATCCAATGGCTGTGACTATTAGAAAGTTTATGCTTTACTGAATAAAGATCTGTTACTCTGCAATTTCTAGTCACTAGCTCTGTCCTTTCGAGTCAAAGAGAGTAAGCTGATGCTCTTCACTTTACAGTATTTCAGGTATTCGAGGGCAGCTATCAAATTCTCCACTCCATTTGCTCTTCTCAGGCTCAGCCTTCCCAGCTCCTTCAGCTGTTCTCATAGACTTGGTTTCTAGACCAGTGACTGTTTATGGCCACCTTCTTCTGTTGTTAACAGCCCTTTTAAAATGTGACACTCAGAGGAGTCCCACATTGTGTTCTAGGGGTCCTTTGACAGCATATCACCTGTCCTGCACATCACCTTGATCTGTACAGTATGTTTCTGACTGCCTAGCTTTTGTGTGTGTGTGTGTGTGTGTGTGTGTGTGTGTGGTACTGGGGAGTGAACTCAGGGGCATTCTACCTCCGAGCTATACCCCCACCCCTATTTTTTATTCTTTATTTTGAAACAGGGTCTCACTAAGTTGCGGAGTGCCTCACTAAGTAGCTGAGGCTGGCCGGGAACCCAGATCCTCCAGTCTCAGCCTCCCAAATGCTGGGATTACAAGCGTGCGCCACCATGCCCGGCTGCCTGACTACCTAGCTTTAATGCTGCACTGATCTTTTCAGCAGCTAAATCACCTGTGAGACCTCAGAGTTATGTCCATGCCTTCAAGAATTTCTTGTTTTCTTACCATGTCTCAAGATGCATGCTAAGTGCTGAGTATATAAAAATAAGACTTCCTGCCATCAATATTATGATACGGAGTAGGAACTTCCAATAAAAAATTCTCTAAGCCGGGTGTGCTGGTGCACGCTTGTAATCTCAGTACTTGGGAGGCTGAGACTGGAGGATCCAGGTTCACAGCCAGCCTCAGCTATTTAGTGAGGCCCTCTGCAACTTAGTGAGACCTTGTTCAAAATAAAGAATAAAAAATAGGACTGGGGGTGTAGCTCAGAGGTAGAATGCCCCTGGGTTCAATCCCCAGTACCAAAAAAAAAAAAATCTCTAGTCATGCCAGGTGTCCTGGGAGTTTCCTATGCTTTTAGATCTTTTACACACACACACACACACACACACACACACACACACACACAGAGGCATGCACCCTGTACCTGGCTTTACCTTTATCTTATAGAGTGTCTAATATTCCCACCTGTCAAGATCATTTTGAATCTTCAGTCCATCATCCATCATATTAGCATTCATTCCTAGATTTGTGTTATCTAAAAATTTAATAAGTGTACCTTTTCTGATTTAATTCAAATGTTGATGAAAATGTTGAAGATGGTAGGGCCAAAAGACAGAGATCTTAGAGGTCTCTCTCTATACTGATATCAATCTGCTAATCAATATCTTGAGCACTGTGGGTGCTTGGAAGAAGAATGAGAATGCAGACAATGGAGTCAGGGCTGGCTTATCCATAACAGTATAATGCAGTCACCAAATATTTATCCTCTAAGGAGTCTAAATTCTAGCCCTGTAAGCCAGGCATTGTGACTCACACTTGTAATCCCAGTACTTGGGAGGCTGAGACAGGAAGACTGCAGGTTTGAGGACAGCCTCAGCAAGTAGTGAGACTCTCATCAACCTACTGAGACTGTGTTTCAAAAAAAAATAGGGCTGGAGGTGTATTTCAGAGGTAGAATGCCTCTGGGTTCAATCCCTAGTACCACAAAAATAAATAAATAACATCTAATACATTT
>PVLC010006744.1:0-67481 GCA_004027655.1 Graphiurus murinus
CTCACTAGGTAGCTGAGGCTGGCCGCGAACCCGGATCCTCCGGTCTCAGCCTCCCGAGGAAATGAACCTTTTATCCCAATGAAACTGTGTGTGTGTGTGTGTGTGTGTGTGTGTGTGTGTGTGTGTGTGTGTGTGTAGTATGTGTGAATATGCACTATAACATATTGTATATATCTATAAATACATATGCACAGTAACTTATACTAACAGTCCTGCTAGATTAAAATCACTTCATTTTTTAAAAGACTCTACACAGTCTCTATATTTTAGAGTCCTCACATATGAGTCTTGGCAGCTGACCTTTTATGGAAGTATATTAGAATCATTTAAAATGCTACTTAGAGCCGTCGTGCTTTGACCTGTGTGGTCATCAGAATTCATAAACTAAACAGTGTCACCTGGGGCCACTGCCAGGAAATGTTGCCCAAAGAAATCTAAAGATTCTGCAAGTATGTGGGCTGCAGTAGTAGATAGCTTTCTCTACACATTAGTTTGAGTGGAACCACGACAAATTGTTTGAGGGGAGAAGAGGAGTAAAATTCCTCTGGGGAAAATACAGAAGAATTTTGCATCGATTGATAAATGCCATTTATTGCTTTCATGGAATTCCTCATTGCTTGTCCAACATTCTTGATTCCAAACCCACCAAGCAGCAGAGTCAAGGGGTGTGTGTGTGTGTGTATTTGTATGTTTTCAGTAGAGAACTGTCTTGACCTCTGGTCCTTTGCCAGGAAGCAAAAGTATAGCAATTATATACACACAGGCACAGACACACAGAGACCTGCCTGTCATTCCCAGACAAGTAATTCTCAAGTCAGCTTAGCCCTCAAAATATCACTGGTAAACTAGATGTCTCCAAAACATGGTTCAAATTGTCAACCTTACTAAGAACGTGCAGGGATAATTTCTTCATTGACTTATAAAATGCCCCAATTCGAGTCCATTTGTATAACTCCTGCTATCCCTCAAGGACCGATAAACTAACAATGCAGTGAAGTTAGGTTTGAAAAGTCAAGCTTTTGAATATCTGTGGGCAATTGACTAATATAAAACAGTAATAAGACTGTGTCATTGAACAATGTCATTATCTCCTGATGTGTTTTAATGAAGTTTACTGCTGTAGTTAAGAACCTGCAACATTCCGGCAAATAAATGACATGGACCACCGTGTTCTGGTCGTAGGCCTAAGCCCTGTCGATACACCAATGTATGTGCTAGAAGGAATTTCTATGCCTGGGAGGTCGGGCTGTAGGGAAGGAATCTGCTTTCTCCAATTTTGTTTACTCAAATTATGTATATTCTGAAAAGCATTCTCTTGGAGAATGGAGGGAAGAAATTGTCTTAATGAAAATCAAAATATATACTTATGTTGAAGCAGAGCATGGTGGCACACATCTGTAATCCCAGTACTTGGGAGGCTGAGGAAGGAGGATCTCAGGTTCGAGGACAGCCTCAGCAATTTAGTGGTACCCTCTACAACTTAGTGAGATTCTGTTTCAAAATAGGGCTGGAAGTAGAATTCAGAGGTAGAATTAAATGGAAAATTACAGTGAGAAGAAGCAAAATGTAAAATCTGAGTGAATTAATATAAAAATTCTGTTATATTTCCCCTGATAATTTATCAGAGAGCATTTGTCCAAATGAAAAGCCCAAATTATATAGTCTTTATGGTTAAATTATTGTGAGGGGGCAGCTCTTCTCTCCAGAGGATCATACAGTAATTTTGAAATGAGAGTAGTTTAGGAAGAAATAACGATTTTGCCTTTTTTAACCCCTAGTGGTTTGCCTCCTCTGAATCATGGATAACTTTTCCTGAGCCAGGACTGGGATAAGACAAGTAATATGAGGGGGTGCCAATGCACTGTGTAATGAAAATGTTTTTTAATGTAAAAAAAATTAAAAGTAATGGAAAAAAAAAACACTTGTGCAATGAAAAAAAAATCTCACTTTGCATAAAGAAGGGCTCACTATTGTCTCCGATGGTTTACTCTGACTTTATCCACCTTGCCCCGAAATCCTACAGCATTGACTCCTGCTTCGCTCCCCAGCAGATTCATTGTGTAAGCACCATTTGTCAACCAGAGCAGATGCCATCTTGCTCTTAGGGACAAGGCCTTGTCCAAGTTGATGTTCCTCACTTATCCCGATATTGTGTGTTATATATACTTAGCAGCTACTTTGTACGTACTTATTAAATAGAAGAGCCAGGCAAATCAGTGATCAGATGCTACTGATGTTAGCCGAAACTTCTAAAGACCTTCCTCTCTACCAGGGTGCATAAAAGAAGGCAGAGAAGTCCCAGGGCATCAAAGCCTTTTGCATTTGAACTTGGTCTTAGAATGCTTCCTGTTTTGTATTCTCTTTTGTGATTACACTGGTTTTAGAGAGCCAGCAATGTTGGGGAACCCAATTAGAAAGACCTTGGTGGGCTTTTTGTTGTTGTTTGTTTTTTTTTCTTTTTTTCTACAGAGATTTTGATTTGTTTTCACATCCACTTGTGCTGGTGGACACTTCTGCTGCTATGTTCAACAGACTCTTAAAATGAACCCATCCAAGACTGCGTTCATCCTTCTCCGTTGCTCCTCCTTAAGCCCCTAGCTCGACGAAGGGTACCATTATTTCCTTAGTTTCTAACACCAGAATCCCAGAGCTACCATTGCTTCTTCACTCTCCTTTAATCCTCTATGCCCAGTCTATCCTATCCATGTCACACTCATTCATAGCCTGCGGATTCATCGCTGCCGTGAACCAAAGTCCCTCGCTCTCTCAGAGGGACCACCATCTGGTTGTCCTTATCTCCTGTCTGTCTGTCCAAACTCTGGGTTTTGCCACCCTCTATTCTCACAGCTGCCAAAGTGGCCCTTATAATTATGCAGCTCTTGTAATGTCCCTCCCCTGCTTCACACCTGCTTGCAGGAGGGCGGTCTGGTTTCCTTAGCAGTGTATGCAGGGTCCTCCACCTTCCCAGACTCGCTCTTTCCAGCTCTCAGCTCAATACTTTGCAGTTTCGATATTCTTTGAAGAAGTCCCTGCCCCAGTTCACTTGCCGCCCTCCTAACTCTTTCTTGGCCTGCACACTCACCCTCTATGATTTTAAAATACTCACCTACCTTCATCAGAGCCTGGAGCAACCCAGAGACTTGTGCCCCCCCACACACACACACATCGCACCACACACAGCTGTGAGCTACTTAGGAGGGAGAGGATTGTACCAGCATGTGTTTGAGTTTGGTATCCCAATATCCAACATAGGACCTAACACACAGCAAGCATTCATGATGCTTGTCTGGTTCATTCTGCCACTTGCTAAATTATAATAACCCTGCACCGATCCCTCTGTCCTTTATTCTCACCGCCATCCTCTGCTTTAGGTTTATATCACACTATTCCTTTCTGTGTGTCTGAGTTTCCACTCATGCTGGACCCTATCGCTCCTCGAGTATGTCTGTCTTCCTCGGATATGCTGAACTCTTTGTGTGTGTGTCTTTTAATATGTCTTCCATGCTTTCTGTCTTTTATGCCTTCTAAGACCCCTCCCTTTGACTAGTTCCCCCTTCTGACCCCCTGGCACACACAGGCTTTCTTTGCATGGTGTTTCTGTTACTTGGGAAGAGATCACCACCCTCTTGCTAGGTTGGGGCTGGGGTTGTTTCTTTCTGTCTCCCCACGGGTCTATCTCAGTGCTTCAGTCATAGAAGGGGCTCAGAATTGAATTGGCACTGAACTGAATTGAATAAAAGATCCATTTATGAAATAATTTGCTTTAGAGTTGCCAGAATTAAATGGCTTCTCCAGTGGCAATATTACTCTAACTCACTAATATCATTTGAATCACGGAGGAGCTAGTTAATTAAGTAGGTGGATTAAAAATATAATCTGCTGGAGAAAGAAGATTTGGGCTGGGACCTACATACTATTTTTTTTTTTTAAGCATCGAGATCTCTGGGCTATAATTCCTTTTGCTTTCTACCCAAAACAGCAATATGACTCTTTCCACAGGAGTCTTGCTGGCTGGTTTAGGAATATCAGGCCATACACCTGTGAGCCAGATGTGCTCTGTAGCCTGTCTGTTACCCCAGCCCATCTGCAAAGCATACCCCATGCTGGCGCCTTTCTATAGCAAAGGGGGCATTGGTCCCCAGCCTTTTTACAGGATAGGTTCCCTGGTGCTTGCTTGTTTTGCTTAGCCAGAAGTCCCCTTCATTGAATTTCAATGTCCTGGCTGACCTTTGCCAACCCAGGAGGCCTTAGTCCATTTGCTGATGGCTGAGTCCACTTTTTCTGATTTCTGCCTGACACTTTTTTTTTTTTTTTTGACTTGTGTCACCAGTGGTGGGAAATGCTGTTTGGTCTTCTGGAACCAAATCAGCCACATCAGCATCCACAGTAGTTAATAGATGATCAGATCTTCAGGATTTCCATGCGGGTGCCTTGAAGAGCGTCATCCGGTACTGAATGTAGCTTTCGCAGGACTGAATGGGATTCGGTAACGAATAGGTCTGCATTGATGGGCACTGGGGACAGGATAGCTTTGTGATCTTCTTTGTTTCTGGGAGAATGCCTCTGTGACCAAATCCGGCCCATTTCTATGCCAATGTGCTAATAGTTGTGGAATCTCATTCATCTCAACAGAGGCGGTTAGCCCTGGAATCCCATCTGTTTGAGTGGACGCTGGAAAATGTCATGCAAATGTGGGCGTTCATTCCCATCACCAGTGAGGGCCTTCTCGCTATTAATTTTCCTTAGTTTTAAGTGACTCTCATCACACAGATTCTTGTACCATTTGATTTTTTTAAAAATGGAGTTTTCACTTAATTTTTATTTTAATTTTTAAAGTGCCTGCCTGCAAAGACAGAACTAAATAGTATAAAAAAAAATACAGAGTCTAAATGGAGATTCTCCTAACCTTCAACAGATTTTTTTTAAAAAATGCAGCAGCCAGTATTTTTGAGTCCCTCTTAGCATAAGATGCCCAAGGCTCTGTTTTGGCCCAGAGGAATTTTTAGGCTAAAAAAAAAAAAAGAATTTTTTTTTCCTCCTGGAAATAGAGTTTAAGCAATAGGAAAAAAAAAAAAAAAGGCTGAGTCTTAACAAGAACAGGGTTAACAGAGGTGCTGTCTCTTGCAGATTGCTGGAGTGACACAATAGTTAAGAATGTGGCAGGGCTTCCACTTAAACCCTACCTAGCTGGACTACAAAAATGCTGGAGCTTGGTCTGGTTAGAGATTTCATGAGCACTCACAAAACCTCAGGGGAAATAAGGACTATTTTCATGCCTTGGTCATTTTCTTAAGGAATTTCTGAAATTGATTTTTAAGTCAAGAAATTAGATGTTTAAAAAGGATGTGTGTATGCATAAATATACATCTACTATAAATAGATGTAATGGATAAATAATAAAGTATAGGAAGCACCAGGGTATTTCTTAGAAGTAAATACAGGGGGACGGGGGTGTTTTTGTTCTGTTTCCAGCCAGATGTGAATACAAACTGGTTTTATTAAATATGCTTAGAGCTAGCAGGCATCTTCATGGATTCAATAACTATTTAGAATCACCCGTAGCCAGGCATGGTGGTACACACCTATAATCCCACTTTTTGGGAGACAGGAGGATCACAGGTTCGAGGACAGCCCCGCAACTTTGCAAGACTCTCAGCTGTGTCTCTTTAGTGAGACACTGCTTCAGAAATAAAAATAAATAAATAAATAAAATAGGTCTGGGGGTAGAACTCAGAAGTAGAAAGTCCCTGGGTTCAATCTCCAGTACCACAAAAAATATAAATAAATAAGAATGACCAGTGCTTCCTAGGTGCCAGAAATAGCTCAAAGTATATGCATGAACTCATTTGATTTTTGTCACTAGCTTGTGAGCCAGTACTGGGATTGTTCCCATTTTCTAATTCAGGAAACTGAGCTTCAGTGAAATTAAGATTTCACCCCTTTCCTCTAATGATTGCTTTTTCTGCTAGGGCTTGTTTTCTTGGATAAGACTGGCCTCTGTTTGCCAGGTGTGAACTCACACAGCCATGCTCCGTTGGATTTTAATCAAACGCAACAGAACTGGTGGGGCAGACAATTGTTTATCCAGAACGTCTGTGATCTGACACATTCTGAGTTAGTAGCTTTCCCAAAATGTAGTCATCTTGACTTGGAAAGAATGTAACAGTTAATAAATAGCATTGTACCCCGTAGCATGATTTTTGCACAACCAAAGCTGAATACTTACAACATGATTTCCTGCCCAAACTTATAAACAAGGAAGCAACATCGTCATTCATCCATTACAGCTAGACTGCCAAGATAATACTGCTGTCTGTCCTTTCCCATCTTTATCTTGGGGACAGGCTGCCATATCTTCACCAGGGAGAGCACACATCGCCTTACACCACAGACACACACACACACACACACACACACACACACCAGGAAGAGCACACATCGCCTTACACCCCCCCACACACACACCATGCTCCAGTCATTAGAATGCTGTGATTACTGAAGTCATCATTTAAATGTTTTATAATAACTCCATGTCTTGCCTTGTCACTCTTCTGATTCCATGAAGAACTCATTGATACCAAGCAATGTCTCTCTTTGGAAGCCAGTATTATGGCACCAGTCCTTTGTAAAAAGAAAAGAGTTGTATATCCCACTGTAAGGAGGCCAGGAGGAGGAGGCACAAATCTGCCTCCCCAGTTAGTTGGTACGGGGAAATTCATAGGAAGGGAGAAGGAAGAAACTTGTTGATTGGGGGAGTTTTAGGGTTCTTGTGAGCAGGCACAGATGGCCATCAAGCCCCTTTACCCCTCCTCCTTAGGGGGTGAGGAGTGGATATTTACATGGGTTTTTGAGTTTGTGACATGAAAAGGTTATTGACCAGACAGGCTGGTTTATTCTGTACATGTCTATTCTTGAAAGGCCCATTTCAGCCTGGCCTTGAGTGGGTTGTGGAGACTTTTCCTGAAAAACAACTAAAGCATCGGGTGATTTAAGAAATTTGTGTCTAAGCCTTAACTGATTTCACTCTTTTATGAATTCAAATAAGAATGCCTTTGGTTTCAAAGATGATTCTTGGGGACGAGGTACAACTCTTTCAACGGTGCTACTAATGATCAAGCTGTCTTTCGAATTCCTCTTGCTTTGAATCACCTTTGTAGCAAGCATTTGCTTAGTTTGGAAGGTGCCAATTCTTCGTCCTTGAGATAGATTTGCCTTTAAAAAGTTCATTCAGGAAAGAAGTCTGTGCTGTGTGTGGTGGTGCATGCCTCTAATCCCAGTACTTGGAAGGGTGAGACAGGGGGATCAAAAGTTCATAACCAGTAGGGGGCACCATTGAGTTTTTCTCACTGACCATCACCACACTGGGTTTTCCTCTGTGAAAACAAAAATTCTCCCTGGGAGAAACTGGCTACTGGCTCTGGGATGCCTACCGATGATCGGCATTTGTGGGTCACATTTTCGATGAGGTCCTTCAAGGTGCAGAGCGTGCTGATGTATTCGTTTCCTGTTGCTGCTGCAACAAATGACTCCAATCCTAAAACCACACAAATCGATTCTTTTACAGCGCCGAAAGTTAGTGGCCCAACTTTGATTTCACTGGTGGGCTACAGTTGAAGCATCTCCAGGGCGGTGTCCTGCTGGAGGTTTTGTGGGACAATCTGTTTCTTACCCCTTTCTTCTTCTAGGGGCTGCCAGTAGTCCTTGGCTTTTGGCCCCTTCTTCTACCTTCAAAGCATGTCATCCCCAATTCTGCTCCCAACTCATCATCTTCTCTTTAGTCAAATCTCCATTTCAAGATCCTTAACTTTGTCTGTGTGTGTAGTAGTGGGAATTGAACCCAGAGCTACATCCCCATCCCTATTTTATTTTCATTTTGAAACAGGGTCTCACCAGGTTGATGAGAGTCTCACTACTTACTGAGGCTGTCCTTGAACCTGCAATCCTCCTGTCTCAGCCTCTCAAATACTGGGATTCCAAGAGTGCACGACCATGCTCAGATCAAGATCCTTAACTTTAATCCCATTGCAAAGTCTGTTTGGCCATATCAGGTACGCATTACCAGGTTCTAGCAGTTAAGAGGTGGACACTTTGGAGGGTCCAGGATGGCAAAAGGACCCCACTACAGTGAGTTCAGACAGAGGTCATAGGTCAGGGCTGCGTGACCTGATTGCCAGCTCAGATTGACATCATCACACAGCGGGCTCTAGGAAGCATAAGGGTAAGGTCCAGCCCTGGGACGAGGGCAGCTGGCAAGAGGTAGGTAGAGTACCTTGACCTCCACCGGCAGGTGCTGAGGTGGGGAGGGCACCCGGAAGTTGCTCAGGTGACAGCTGGGTCTAAGCAGTCCCCGTAGTCCTCCGAGAGCAAGTTTCTATGCTGCTTGCCCTCACAGGTAGCTCCCAAGGTGTCCTTCACCTGTTTCACGTAGAAGAGGAGACCGACATGCATACCTGGACTAGGGCACACCTGGCGTTGGCTCAGGGAACCCCTGTGTCTGTGCCCAGGTGTTCTGCAGCAGCTCTGTCTCCAAAACCCTGGGACCATCCCTTTATGTGACTAACCCAAACACCTCGAACCTAACTTGAAAGTTCTTGCTCTTTTGTTGTGTTGACTTTGTGAGTGCCCATGTGTAAAATTTGTTAAAAATACATTATACGTGTATAGCTAGACCTCCCTTCCTAGAGTAGATATGCTCCCCCAAATTATAATCATGTTGTAATTTTTAAGTATTAACATCAAGTACTGGCTATTATTATGCCTTCTATTATGAGACTTTTTATTTTATAAACTGAGTGAGGAAACATGCTATAGTTTGTTGTTTTTTTGGTTTTTTGGGTTTTTTTCCAAGCAGAAATGGATATGCATACATACTCAGTTGATTGTGCCAAGGTCCACTCTCTTTTTTTCTACTCTCAGTGCTAAAGTTGCAAACTGGGGGAACCTCAGATGTCTCTTTCTTTAGCTGTCTTCCAGTACTGTGTCACTTATGAATCCGAAATCCCACTTGATAGCGTTATATTACTGTTAGTCTTCACGTGCAAGCCGACATTCCATCGGGGCTCTGTGATCACAGTCAGCTGAATATTGGTTAGCTTATCCTGCTACAAGGGCTAGAGTTAAGGTTCTTCTGGGATCTAAGACTTAAAGATATGATTTGGGAGTTTGTTGTAAGAAGGAAGAAAGGAAACATACGAACAGTTTGAATATTGGAAACTCAGACCTCACAAAACCTAGAATGCTGTTCTTGACCCTGGCGTCACCCTTAGAAGCAGAGATGTAGACACAGTGATTTGTTTCTTCTCTGTTTTTACTAACAACTTCGTTCTCTGCCACCTTGTCTCTTGTCCACACGTGACTTCTGCCAACATCTCTGTATATCTCTCCATTTATATGCCAGACTTCTTGCTTTATGGTTTTTTTTTGGGGGGGGGATTTTATTTGATCACTCAAAGATAATTAGTTGTTAGGTTTTCAAGTCATTGCTTGGATTTATTGTTTTCCTATTTTGTGTTATCAGGGATTAAACTCAGGGCTTCACATATGCAAGGCGAGTCACTGAGCTACAGCCCCAGCTTTTCTGTATAAAGCTGACGTGTCAGACGCACATAACCAAGAATTGTCAAGCCTCTGATGAGATAGGTGGTCACTGTCCCATACAGAGACTCCACTGGGCAACTTTTTTTTTTTTTTTTTTTTTGCTGACTTGCCCTTGAGAAGGGGAGCTGTCATTCTAGGGTTCTGCTTAGCTTGGCAGAATTCCATGATACAAAGTATGGAAACCGCCAGGCATGGTGGTGCGTGCCCACTTGTAATCCCAGTACTTGGAAGGTTGAGACTGGAGGATCCAGGTTCACGGCCAGCCTCAGCTACCTAGTGAGGCACTCCACAACTTAGTGAGACCCTGTTTCAAAATAAAGAAGGGAAAATAGGTCTAGGGGTGTAGCTCAGAGGTAAAATGCCCCTGGGTTCAGTCCCCAGTACTACAATAAAAAATAATTTTAAAAAAGTATGGAAACCATTATACAAGCAATGACCTACTGTCACTTTTCTCGAAAACAAGTAATGATACTAGCAGACATTTAGTCCAATATACTCTATACATTGCGTTTTGGAATCTATGTGGAAAAAAAAAAATCTCAGGTGAAATCTGACTCTTCAGGATGTATGTGCAATGCTAACATGTGTAATGGCTTTGGGTTAACTGTCGGTTCCCTGCAATCTCATATTTATATTACTGCTTCTATAATTTATGAAACTAAAATCTTAGACTTTATACATTCTAACATATGTGTATTTCTACCTATTTTTCTGAAAGTCCTGTTTTTCGCTTGGTTTCTTTAGCAGATGGAATCCAATAAAAATGGCCTAAAAAGGAATAAGGGGACATTCTGTATATGCTCTTAAAGCAAAACAAAACTTTAATATGTCAAACAGCCCCTCATGTACAGAGGAAATGATTCAGATTTCATCTCTGCCTACTTGGTGGTCTAAAGGACTCCTTTGACTGCATTACCCCCTCAAAATGACTCTTCTTCAATCTCCTTCATTCCGAAATTAAATTTTAAAAAGTTAAGAAGCCAATCATGGTGGTGCATACCTGTAATCCCAGTACTTGAGAGGCCGAGACAGGAGAATTACAGGTTCAAGACCAGCCTCCACAACTTAGTGAGACTCTCGGTAACCTAGCAAGACAGTGTTTCAAAACAAAAAGAATAAAAAAGGGCTCAGGTATAGCTCAGAGGTAGAATGTACCTGGGCTCAACCCCCAGTTCCACACATGCACACAAACAAAATAATTAAATATGTCTTCTTGGCTAAGTTCACATTTTTTTCTATTGTGGCTTGTGTTTAGTGTAAGTTAAATGTAATTTTTATTGGCAATATTTGTGATAATGATTCTGGGTATAAGAAAGGCTGCAAAACCACCAGGCTGGCTAAACAGCCGCCTTCACAGCCATGTTTTTTTCCTATCAGGAACAGCAGCAAAACGCAATTGACGGCATTTGTGCTGAGCTTGGCACTTTTTTTTTTTTTTTTTTTCTGAAAACAGGTATTGGACTGAATGCATCTGAGCAGTTTTAAGTGGCATTACCTGGAACCAATGCCTTAAATAAATAGGGAGGTTTGAACTAAAGCACATTAGAAAGAGAGGCAATATGCATGTAGTGTCTGTCAAAGCAGAGATTTCCCCACACTGAGTTCTAAATCAGCCAAGACGTAAAAGAAAAAAATTTTCGTACACCACCAGAAGACATTTAAAGATGTATCCTTTTTTAAATTTTTTTTTATGTTAGTCACATCAGCCATGGTGCCACTAAATAGCAGTCAGAGGAAATGAATAGAGTATTTTCCCCAGAAAATCCTGTCTGTTTTGTTGCTTAGATTACACTTGAAGGCGGCGCATCTGACTCTTCTCACAACATTAGTGTTTGGCTCTCAAGGCAGGCTTGAAAAAGAGACCTTTTTCCAAGTTGGAATCTCAAGGAAAAACATATCAAGCTGTTGCATTGAATGGCATTTCTAATTATCCAATATGCTTGCAGGTGCGTGGCTGAGGCAGGTCAAATCTCATTTTATTATTTATTTGTAGAAGGCAAACTTTGACACAGCCCCATGGCATGGACATGACGGCAAGTCAAATCTTTCTTTTGTTCAATTTCAGATTGAGGACATTACTGTCTTTCTCTTGCCACGTGGAATTAACGATGTGGATATCAATTGACTACATCTTATCTGAGCCAGGATCTTGAGTGAAACCTTTCCTCCTAACTAGATTATTCTTTAATTCCCCTTTTATATAGGGAATTTAGATCTGAAAGCATCAAAGAACCATTCAGTCTGTATTTTCTAAACTTACTTGACCACAGATCACTTTTTTCTAAAACATAATGAAGTTCCAGTGAAATATAATGGATTAAAAATGTGCATTTATTTCCTATTCTCAATTATTTACTAAGATGACAGGGGAAGAAAAAGTCTAAGTCATCAAAGATAAAAACACGTAAGATACCCTGAAACGTGTAAGTGATGGCTGAGATAGGACAAGTGGTTGTTGTGAATAGTTAATATATAAATCTCCTCCACATTTTATCCTCGAGGTTCTTGAAATCCTGATGAAGAAATTGTCTACTCTTTGAAGAAACTGAACCGGTGGTGTACCTGAGTTCTGGATACTAGCCATTAACATAGAGTAGGGTGATGGTAACAGATTGGAAACCACAGGAAGGAGGGAAAGGCTGTGCATTTAATAATAAATCTACCAGAAACCTCGGTCTTGTTTGTCCACCCAGCTACCAGAAATCTTTAAGTAGTACTTGGTCTTTCCTCTTCCTGTAGGTAGTTACTTTGAGGATTTCTCAGTAAAGTTATCAGAGTCCCAAGTAAAAAGCCCAGAAACCTGATGGTTGGGAAGTTCCACAGTGAAATATGTGTCAGGCTGCTTTATCATAAAACTCTTTTGAAAAGGCTCACTTATGAAAACAGAGTTTTAATAAGCTTTCTATTTTGAATATGTGTGGACAAGGCTAAAGAATTTGTCATGTGAAACATCAGAAATATATCTGACAAGAAAAGAGAGAAAACAATGGAAAGAAAAATGAAGGGAAACAGTAAATATAGTGAGCAGAATAAAACATTAAAAAGAACTAATCTTAATATCCCACAAGATACCAGAAAAGGTGTGGTGGTCATTATAGAAAATAATATATAAAGAATAAAAACCAAAAATTACTGGATGTTAAAAATAAGTAGCATAAATATAATACTTATTATAGTAAGTGGAAGATAAAGGTGATGGTATCTTTCAGAAAAGAGACCAAATGGATGAAATAGAAGCGGAGAGACAATATCATAAGAAAATCAATCCAGAAGGTTCACAATATAAATGAGATTTCCAAAAGAAGAAAACAAAGTTGATGTTAAGGATAATGTCCTCAAATGAAGCATAAAATAAAATTTTCTCTGACAAACACCTGAGTCAGCAGGTTGAATATTCTACCAAGCATATAGAGCACTGTATAGTAGGGAAATAAAAAGGTCTATGGTGGATGAAAAGATTGTCATGGCTTCCAGAAAATGATTTCAAATGCAAAAGATCAGACTAATACTAGACATTTTCAAATCAATGTGAAAATCTTGGAAAAATAGCAAAATATACTTATGATTAATTTTTTTAATTTATAGTTTTATACCTAGCCAAGCTATCAAGGGCCAAGTATAGCATAAAAATATTTTAATATGTGCAGAGACTCATTATTTACTTCTCATGATCCATTTCTCAGAAAACTCTTAGGACAAAAGGCCACCCAAATGAAGAAGAAACTCAAGAAAGAAAAAAGCATGAGATTCAGTCAACAAGAATTTCAAGAAAAGAAACAGTACCTAGAAAGTCTTAGTGTAAAATTCACTTATGAGATTGGAAAAGTGGCTAATCAGCCTGAAGCAGGAAGGCTGTCTTTAATTGTGAACTCACTTATCATATGTCATGTCCAGCAATATTGTCAGAGAGTTAGAAAAGAATCATTCGTAGATACAAAGAAAAAATAATCATGTAAACAAAGCAGCTAATTCCAGGAAAACCAAGAAAGTGTATATGAAAAGAACTGTAGAGGTAGTGTATGACATGGTATAGTTACAACAATATCTAGTCCTAATAATGTAAACAATGTAAATTATTTCCTTTTTCAAATTTTGATAGCAAGAGAGGAGGGAGTTTTAAATATGCGCAGGCATAATGTTAGAGAGCTAGATTGTATTTATAGTAGAAATCAAAAGATTTTAAAAAATTGCAGGATTATGAAAAAAGTTGTAGATATGTTATCTAGAAATTTAGATATAAGTCACGACGACAACAAAAACCAGCTAAAATAGTTTCAGCTACTGGCTTCTAGGGATGGGGCTTAAGGATAGGAAAAGGCATCCATCTAAAGCAGGGGTCAGCAAACCCCAGGAGGACAGGGGGGTCACATTCAGCAGGCTGCCTGTTTTTGTCAATAATGTTTCCTGGAATAGAGCCACGCCCACTCAGTTATGGATTGTCTGCGGCCGTGCCATAGTGGTTGCTACAACAGCTGCTTTGAGAGGTTGTGACAGAGGATGTATGACCCACAGCCTGCAGTGTTTCATTTTAGGCCTTTTACAGCAGAAGTTTGCCAGCCTCTTGTCTAGAGCAGTGGGTATCAAATCGTAGTTGACTCAGAATTCTCTGGAGCACTTGGGGGAACACAGATCGTGGGCTTACCCCAGAGTTTCTCATCCACTCAGTGTGTCAAGTGGCACCTGGAGAATGTGCCTTTTTCATACATTTTTAGGTAATGCTGATGTTGCCAGTTCAGGGACCCACTTTGCCACTTTGACAACCACTGATCTAAAGGGACTATTCGATATAAAAAAAAAAATCACTTCCAAATATTATGTTTATAAAATAAATTTTAAATGGTGAGAAGTATAAGGTTGGAGATATGCATAGAATTTGAGCTAAAATGAATACCAAAACAACTTCCAAGGAATTAGATGTAACAAGAAAATACTATAATGTCATTAAAAATAACTCTTTAGACCCAGGCACGATGATGCATGCTTGTAATCCCAGTACTTGGGAAACTGAGACAGGAGGATCACAGGTTCACAACCAGCCCCTCAGCAACTTCGTGAGACCCTCCACAACTCATTGAGACCTGTTTCAAAGTAAAAAATACGGCTTGGGTAAAGCTCAGAGGTAGAATGTACCTGAGTTCAATCTCGAATACCACATATATAATACACACACACACAAATTTTTTAATGCAACAAAGATATTAAACTTGAGGAAACTTACTTTATTAATAAGATATCACAGGTACAGACATGAATGTTATGATTTCTAAGACCCTGTCACCATATGAGCATATATCTTCCACCTGGGCAGTGTCACCTGTCTGGCATCTTATTTATCAAAGGTGGACTATTACACAGCAGTATATCAACTAGGCAAAGAGTTATTTTTAAATTCTTTTATGTTTTCTTCTAAAATATAATTTTTAATGCCCCCCTCCCCCAGCTAGTATGTTCTTACAAAATACTTGTTTTCTGGAAGAAGCAGTTTGAGAAACATAATTTAAATCCAACCCCCACTGTATCTCAGTGGAAGAATGCCCCTAGGTTCAATCCTCAGTACCACCCCCCACCCCCACCCCCGTAGCTGGCCCCTTTTACGGATGATGAAACTGATACTGGAGAACTCATGGGTGGTAGATCCAAGACCTCCTGACCTGTCCCACTTCCTTCCCCTCTTTACCCACACCTCCTGTTTGCTTTGCCTCAGGTGGTGAAGGAAAGAACCCCAAAGGAACCCAGACTCAAATCAGGCATGAAGAAAAAAAAAAGAGTCCTGCTAATACCAGTGACCATCTTTGTTTCTAAAAGCCTGAAACAAAGGAAATTCTCTGCTTCCAGGAATAGCCTTAATCAGTCACATATGTGAACACAGACCCAACGACTGCTCAATTTTCCACCAACCTAACAGGATTTTCCCTGACACGTTGATTTTTTTTTTCTTTTGCTTATTATCAGTCTAAGTAGTTTTTTTTATTTAATTTTTGGTGATTGTTTTAGTTTTATTTTTTTAAGATTCCAGGCATGATACCAGACCTTTCAACCAGGCGGGCAAGATGCTGACACTCTGTAGTGCTTGAAAGCAAAGAGAAATTGAGGATTATTGAGGGTAGAAAGAGTCCCTGGTTGGTTAAAAAAACAAACAAACAAACAGCTTTAAAAATCTGAGAATTGTGCCCTGCAGGGGTGGGTTTGCTGAACTGTCAGCCCTACCAGTTAATGAGGTAGTTTGTCAAATGGAGATAGAAAAGACCATTTATAACAATTCTGGGCTTTGTGTGGGATTTGAAAATCAAATTGAGTGGAAATGCAGCAAATACTAAATGGCATTGTTTATTTTCTAACTAATTTGCAACAAACTACAGGATAAAAGCATTAAAGATGTTTCTAGAAGAAAAAGCGCCAAAACGGCATTTACCTCTGAGATAGCACAGATGCAGAATCCGTTCACTTTATCTCCATCAGAGAAAGAAGTTGTGGTTTGGAAGTTCGAAAAATGGCATTGATATTTTGGGTGGAACATCATGTTTGGAGTTTAGCGTTTTTCCCTAAGCCGACTAGGAATGTGGTCTGCATTGTAAGGCTCAGCGTAGTTCTGGGGAGCCTGGGACCACATGGTCTCACTGTGGATGGCATTCATTTTTAATATTACGAGCCAAGGAATTCAAGGCCCTCGGGCAGATGTCAGCTAAGTGAGGACAGAAGCTGACATCACAATTACTCCTGGAGTTTTTCCTCCGGAGGTCACAACCAGGATCATGTCGACAGCTGATAGATATAGGCACGGCTCAGGAGAGGGAAAAGAGTAAGGGTGCTGAAGCCATCCATGTTACAACCCAGACCCAGGTTCAAATTCTGGTTCAGCCACAGGCTGCCTTTATGACATTTCAGGGAAGGTATGTAAATTTGATCAGATGTAGTTTTCTCATCTAGAAAATAAAGATAATAAGAGTTGTCAGGGCTAGAACTTATAAGTAAGGCACTTGACACATAAAAAATAATAAATGGAAGTTATTATCAATTAGAAAACTTTAGGGGAGTAATGACCAAACTGAGGAATAGGTAAGCCTCAATGAACCCTTCTTCTCTCTTTGCCCTGATCTCACCTTTTTGTCTTCACTTCTCTGATGTATGTTTTAGTCTTATCATTCTTTTGCTGGGACTCATATGATGTGGTCTCCTTTTTGTCTGAGCCCCAGAGCCTCTTGTCTACTGGAACAAGCTTGTTCTTGGAAGCATAGCATGAAAGAACACATATTTTAATAGCAAACTTACAGCTGGTGTTTACTACATAGCAGGCACTTTTCTTCTATAGTATTTTTTTTGCGGTACTGGGGATTGAACTCAGGGGCATTCTACCTTCGAGCTATACCCCCAGCCCTATTTTTTATTCTTTATTTTGAAACCGAGTCTCACTAAGTTGCAGATTGCCTCACTAGGTAGCTGAGGCTGGCCGCGAACCCGGATCCTCAGGTCTCAGCCTCCCGAATGCTGGGATTACAAGCGTTGAGCCACCACGCCCGGCTATAGTATTTATAGTATTACCTCATTTAATCCTCAAAGTGGCCCTCTGACATAAATTCCTTAATGCTCACTTTACAGAAGAAACAAGGTGCAGAATCAGGAGTAGAACCTGGGCCATCTGGCTCTAGAATCAGGCCCTTCACAACTGTTCTATGCTGGCCTTGAGGTGTTGTTCTCATTCGGTGCCACCAGGGTCTACCCAGAGCTTGCCACACGGTTGGGCTCCAGAGTTTGGGAGCTCCTTCCTATTGAACATTGGCTATGGAGGCCAAGGTGAGCACATGAACACCACAGGCCTTCCACCTGAGCTTCTACTTTAGGCTTCTTCCATTCCCATTCTCAAGGAATCCTGGGTGTTGAGCATCCTTGGAATATCCTTTGTTGGCCAAGAGCAGTCTAGACTTCCTTAAGGGGGTGATCTCAATTGGGAGTTATTAAAACAGTCTATGAGGACAGGAAGTACATTCGTGCCCTTCCACAATATATATCTCAGGTAACTCCACTAGCACTTGGCACCTGACAGTAAGTTCAGATTCAATTGATGGTTGAGTGATTTCACAAATGACGAATGGGTGAATGATGGGTTGATGGATGGATGGACGGACGGATGGATGGTGTTCTTGCAAGAAAGGTGTGTAAGTTGATAATAAGGGAGAGACACAACATGTTTCGCTGTCTCTCTCGTTTTTTTATAAGGTGAGACTAGTTTTCTCCTATTCTTCTGTTTATCTGGCTGGGTATATCATTCCAAATGGCTGCGGTAAAATCCAAAGTTGTTCATATAAAATATGTAGAATTGTAAAGGCACGTAGGTTACAATTGCATTAAGCAATCTGTTCCCCCCAAGAACAAGATACAAGATGAATGTTTCATTTGCCAAATATTTGGAGTGAGTGTTTATCCTCTGTCAGGTACTCTTACAGGAGCTCGAAGCATAACTGTTATCAAAACAGAGAAACACTCTGCCCTCCTGGTGAGTGTGTGCTGATGGAGGAGACAGACAAAAACAAACACTCCCACATAGGATGTGTCAAGCTGGTTAAGAGCCAGGGGGAAGAATTCAGCAGGTTGTGTGGTACTGTAGGGGATGGTAAGAGAAGGGATTTTGCTGTTTAGTATTCTGAAATTGTGTAGCAGTTTAATCTTATAATAGAATGTGAGAACTTAAGAAAATTAAGACTGCTGCAAATACCTGAATTAGTGTGAGAAGTGGGCTTTTTATTTTTGCATAATTTGATAAAGAAGGTTTTTTTTAGTTCTTTTTGTTTTTGTTTTGTTGTACTAGGGATTGAACAAAGGGGCATTCTACCTCCAAACTATGCCCCCGGCCCTATTTTTCATTGTTATCTTGGAACAGGGTCTCACTAAGTTACTGAGGGCCTCACTAAATTGCTGAAGCTGGCCTTGAACCTGTGTGTGATCTTCGTATCTCAGCCTTCCAAGTGCTGGGATTGTAGGCGTGGGCACCCTGCCTAGCTAAGAAGAAAATATTCTTGATTTGTGAGAGAGATACATCCTTTTCTTTCTTTTTTTCTTATAGGATTATGACCGTGGAACCTGAAAGTGTTTGTGTCTCTCTAGCCTTAAACTGAGAAACTGAATCACAGAGGCATCTTCCCTGTCTTCAGCAGAGCACGATGAGAAGTAGAAAAGCCACAGCAGGAAGAAGCCGGGTCATTGGTTGAACTCAGGACACCTCTCAGTCTCCGCCTGTGTGCTCTGTTACCTCCTTGACGTTACCTCCAGATCTGGAATAATGGACCCCTGCCCCAGAGCCCCTTCCATTCTGTGAGGCCTGGGACATGACCACCAGCGGTCACGCATGCCCCGTCCCGGCTGTGAATGGACACATGGCTCACTATCCGGCCACACCCTACCCCCTGCTCTTCCCACCTGTCATCGGAGGACTCTCCCTGCCTCCCCTGCACGGCCTCCACGGGCACCCTCCACCCAGCGGCTGCAGCACTCCATCCCCAGCAAGTAAGTACGGCTCCACTTTATTCTCTCCATTGGTTGGCTTATTGGCCTGGGAAAACAGGATGACCGGTACCCAGAGCAAGCGCTTACTGTGTTTGGCATTGGTTTCTGTTGGTCTTGAATTCTACCTTTAGTTCTGTGGTAAGAAATGTGATTGGAGCCAGCTATATGGTGAATTTTAGAATTTGGGACATTCGAGGTCACTTTGACACTTTGTTTCATAAAATGCATATACAAAAATTGATCAGTTGTGGCCGATACGCCTGAAGAAACCGACCCCTTGGTAAATAATGTGAGCTTTGAATTAGAAAATGATATCGGGGAAATCACTACTGAGAATCCTGGAGTTGGAATGTATTTTGGTTGTGAGATGGTATCTGTAGTTGTTCTCAATGTGCCATGGAAGTTGGCCGCCAATTCATATCTCATGGGCCACTTTGGATTCCACGCCATGTTGTTTCTTACCCCACATCTTCTCTTAAATTGAGCATATAACCTTACTTTAATATGTAATCTAATATGACTTACCCATAGAAAACATTCATATTCTGTGATTTTTTTTTCTTAAAGTTCTGCCTGTTTAAGGACAAGCTGTGGTAGGCAGTGAGCAGTTCTACCTTTTAGAAGCAATTTGTATGGTATGGCACTGGGAGGTTGGATTTAAAACCCGTTTAAATTCATCAGGGCTGTGCCAGACATCTACGAGGTGTTCTTTGAGTCCTCCCCGGCTCATAGGATGACTGGAACTCCTCCCTTCGCATAGCTCTTCCTCGTGATATTTCATGTGCTGCTACTTTTTAAAGGTGTTCCCCCAAATATTGGTTTGGCAGTTAAAGTATATCTTCTAAAGTAGAGCCTTCATTTTCTGCATTCTGATCTTGGTGCCTTAACTGTTTGCTCCCACTGTGTCCTTAGTTCAGTGGGAGGAGGGGGCTTGTTCCACTGAGCAGGGTCCTTCAACTGTTGATACCCTGCCTTCAGAAATAGTAGGGGAGGCGTCTGTGTAGACAGACTTCCGGTGCAAGGATGTCACTTGGCATCACAGTATTATTGTGCCTCGTAAATACTGACTTGTTTTCCTTCTTGGAATGACCCGATTATAATTTTTCCCTTCTGTGTTGTGGACTTCTGGTCGGATTATGGGACCCATAAAGTCTTTGAAATGGCTTAATGACCCGCTCCCATGCTTCTGAAGTTCACATTAAAAGTAGATGCTGCTGACGTGGCATCTTAGCTTTTAGGAGAATTGGACAGAGTGTTTGTATCTAAAAATATCTTGCTGATCCAACTGCCAATTCAAACCACGTATGTTCACCTGATATGCAAGTTATATAATGAAGTTAGTCTTAACTAACATGAGGGGGTCTGAAGAATTGTTCAAGCTATGACAGGTCACTCTGGAGGCCCAGTATCTAGTTGCATAGCTCAACCAGCTGGATAGAAGACAGTCTTACACATTGCTTTCCTTACATGAGAAGTATATCTTGTGGATATAACCAAGGATTTAAGACGTGAGCCCAACCTAGGTCATCAGATCTAAAAGATGAGAAACTCTTAGGCAGCCTGCAGCCCCAACGTGCCCAAAAGCAAAACCCCACAACCCTGGGCTACTTTAGCTACTGATTTTAAGGAAAATGCAGAGTCAAGAAAATGGAGAGATGGTAAAAATTTTTATGATGATCAGCATTCCTGAACACTTGAGCAGGTTTCACTAAACAACCTCCTCATCCATCTCCTTGCAGATTTCTTCAGGTATACGAATTCTATAAAGCACCACTTGGCAAACTACAGTCTGTAGGACAAATCCAACCCATCGCTTGTTTTTGTAAATAAAGTTTATTGGCATGCAGCCATGTTTATTTATCTATTGTGTAGAGTTGCTTCTAGGCTACAATAAGAGTTGAGAGTCCACAATCCTACAATATTTACTGCTTCCCTTTACAGAAAAAAAGTTTGCTGACCCCTGCTATGGAGATAGGTGCATGAATACAGGAATCTAATTATTCTAAACCTAAACCAGTCTCTGTAACCAGAGATGTTAATTTTCCTAATTCCTTTTCCTGGTGTGAGTCTCCATGACTTAGACTTTACCCTGAACAAGTTGGGGTGTATCACGTTGTAGGCTCCTTTCACTGTTAAACACAAGACAACTGTTTTTTCCCCACAATTATTAGTAATGCACAAGATGCTGTTACTGACTAGGTTGAACTATAAAGCAATTACCGTTTTTCTAGATCAGAATTGGTAAAATATTGGCAGTTGTATTTGACTCAACTTTTGGAAGAAAAGAGTTTGAAATTTAAAAAAAGGTTTAAATAACTGATGACAGTTTTTCCAGAAAGCCTTGGGGGGGGGGGGGGCGCTGAGTAACCGCACCTTGGAAAGGAGTTGGAGAAGGGATAGAAAAAGGAGGAGTGCAGAAAGTTCAGGCTGAAAACTTCAAAGTTGTCTGACTTCATACCCTAATTCTTTGTTTTATTATTTCTTGCTACAGTCAAAGCACATGAAAGCTGCTCAGATGAAATTCATTAAAAGAAGCCACTGTTAAGATGTAGTCTGTTCTGGCCTTCAAAGGGGGAATTGTCTTTATTAAAACCTGTTTCTTAGAAAGATCCTAGAAGAAGGGCGAAGTTTTCAAAAAGTTACCCACAGGCTTTTTCTCTTGGCTAAAAATAAATCTCAAGTTTTTTTCATGTCCAGAAATTAGTTAGAGAAGTAGCCAAATGTTGTAAATTCTCAGTAACTCGCAGCACACATACTTGGGTGGAAAAGGTAGCTAATGGGGTGTAACAAAGAAACAGACGTTTTGGGAAATGACCCCATGGAGGGATTCACACCATCTATGAGATTCACTGGTGTTTCCTCCATAATCCCTGCACATCTGTATTCTGCAGCTCAGCCAGAAAGGGTGAATTCTCCTGCCACTGTAATGAGGGTCTGTCAGCGACTTTGTAAGGGCTTTACATGCAATTGTAAAGACTTCAGAACTTTCCACCTCAAAAGCGAGTAAGGACAATTTCCGTAGCAACTCCCAATGTGGCACCTATTCCTTAGCCCTTCCCTCATTCACTTCTGACCCCCTGGACCTCTGAGCCTCCGGAACTAGGTGCATGTACCTTCTCTCTGCCCATAGTGCCTTGTCCCCGTCACACATCGGAAGATGTCCCTGACTCCGCATCGAGATTACACTCCTTCAACCTTGCTGAGTTTGTGGTCTCTCAACTATAACATGTTTTGAGTGTTTTTATTTATAGGCTAGAATTTTATAACAATCGTTTAAATCTTTAAAGGATGAATGTGGGGTGTAAATTAGAGGCTGGTCTTGAATCCGCGGTCCTCCTACCTCAGGCTCCCAGGTACTGGTGTTACAGGTATGCATCTCTACGCCTGGCTGGCAAGCCCTATTCTTTTGCAATATGGAGTGCTTGCCTCTTGATATAAATACATACAATTTAGGGGGAAAGACCTGGCCTCCTCTCTTAAAGCGTATTTTCTAGCACCATGTGCCCTAAAAAAAATTATTTGCAGCAGAGAAGTGAACTTGAATGCATCCTCTATGTGGGCAAACCCTTGTCTCTGTATTATGATTTAATTTTTAAGGCATGGGGGTCTCTATCAGCTTAGAACATGGGGGACAGCTGATCAAAGAGGGAGTGAAAATATACAATGAAGAAAACTACCACGGATTGAGCACCTCCTGGATCAACCACAGAGTACTTAAGGTATAAACTCTTAATCCTTGCAGTAGCCTCCTGATGTTGCTGCCAGGCCAGAAGCAGAAAAAGACCATGAGGCTTTAAAGAGCTTACACAGCCAGTTAATGTTGGAATCAAATGCCAAACCCAGATCGTGAGACCCCAGAGTACACGTCTCTTCCAGTGTGTTAGGCAGGGAGCCCGACCTCACCCCGGAATAATCCACAGCTCTACCAAGGGCATCTCTCCCTCATGATGCTACGCAGAATCCCTGGAGACAACGGCACGTAAGGAACTTTGCCACCTCTCTAGTCTCACCAACTACTGCGGACGCAGCTATTGTTTCTCATCCAAATGGGGAATCGAGGCTGGCCCGTGCAGTGTGGGCGCCAGGGCAGATGTGTCTGGTAAGCATGGCGTCCAGTGGAGGGAGGAGAGTGTGGTCCTCGATGCCAGGAAACGCTCAGGGCTTGATGTCCCAGGGCTCCCGAGAGTTGGACAACTGTCTGTCTGCCTCTCTTTATGTTCTTTTCATGGCTGCTTGTTCTGGTTTATTACTGCACATGTGCTTTTTAAAATTTTTTTATATAGGTTGTTGTAAGCTGGAAACTAGGGTGGAGCGTTTTGGCTTTGGAGACTCCCTCACAGTGATCTCAGTTTAGTTCTGGCATCTTAAAAGGAGAGTTCTTTTCCCTTGCTCCTTTAATGTCCAGAAAGTGATCTCCTGTCAAAATCACAAAAATAGTGTATTTTCTTTAAAAAAAAAATAAATAAATCCCAGCCTTCTGGAGAGATGTGCTGTGCAATCTCAGAATTACCAACAATTCTATTTCTTGTCTTAAATTAAGAGAAGCCTGGTTGCCTAGCTTGTCTGTAGAAGAGTGTATCCAGCATATTAAAGATGTTTGGCCCAGAGGTGTGGACCCTGCTTTTAGATACATGCCAAATAATGACACCCAAAAGCAGTTGATTCCTATTCTCCACCACCCTTTACTCTTTAGTCTCATCTTCTTTCCATGAAGTTATATTTGTCCTTGAAATTACACAGTGACCCCACTGAGCAGGAATCATAACTGATTTGAGTAGCCGGGGCTTACTCTATTGCCCATCTTTCATGATTGTGGAATATAATAGTGTACTCCATAACCATGGATCTCCCACGTGGTTGCACCAAAGAAAGTAAAAGATACTTGCTAGGCATTTGTAAGCTCAGTTATGGCAGTTTTGTTCATTTCATCTGCCTTTGGTTATTGACTTGTGCAGGTCACAGGCTTTACCTGAATGTTTGAGAACCAGCGTTTTCACGTTGGACAGAATGGGAGTATTTGAGTGACTTGCCTGGGCACCCGGGGCCACGTGTTTAATCCTTAAAGGTGGATGGGTGCTGGTTACCACAGTGCCTTTGTGCCCCCACATAAAGGAATCTTTGTGTCTCTTGATGTCCCTGTTATTTCTCCAGACTCTATGTGATTATAACATGTGGCCCTTAGCGTAATTCTGGTGAGGAACTGGTCTCCTGATGTTTGAACTTCACCCTAAAGGAATCAGGAATATATGAGCAGGAATTAGAAACCAACAGATGATTGTTGCAGTCATGCTCTCTTTAAGATCTATTTTTGTCTTGATTTTAAAGCCTTTGCTCCAAAGTCTGCGGGCCTACTTGGGATCTGTGAGAGTCTCTGAAGGACTCATTCACATCCCAAGCTCCTATTTGAGTCCCAGCCACTGCGGGATGGCCAGTGGCAGTGGTGTGGTCACTGCCATTATTAGTGCTTCCTTATCTCCAGCATCACTGTATTGGCTTAGCTGGCAGTCTTGTGATCTAAATTTAGTTGACTTTGTCTAACCTTCTAGTGTCCAAGACTCTTGACGGCCTTTCCTTGTTCATACAGGAGAATCTTAATGACTCGCCTGCCTGGCCTCTGACCTCTCTTCAAGAACATGCTGTTCTCTTTTATATGTGGATTTAATTTTGTTATCTAATTGGTTTTATAAACTGTTTGTATCCTGGTCTTTATATCTGCCCCCTATTTGTTTTCCACATCTGGGATTTTTAAATTTTTCTTATGGCCAAAAACCGTTTTCTTTGAGGGGATTCAAGTTTTCACTATCTGTGAAATTCACTTTAAGAATGTTGAGCCTAACCAAACCCTTCCCTGGTTAACTTTGCCCTCACTACTCACTGTCTTTTTAAGTAATCCGATTATTCAAATATATGTAATAAGAATATTCAAATTTAGTATTATGAAGATTTTTATACATAGTTTTATTTTTTAATTGAATGCCCCAATTTTTAAAATGCTATGTTAGGAATGCCCACTTTCCACTGAGAATGTGTCTTGTCCATTTAGTGGTATTTCGCCATGTGTCTATAAGATTTGCACATGTTGGGCAAAATAAACAAGTTTCCTTAGGCGCTGCAGTCACTGTTGACAGCAGTGAGGTAGCTATTGCTTCCCAGTGACTCTCAGGTGGCTCTGGGAAAGGCACTGTTCCCAGACTGCCCCAGCCTCCAGGAGCTTACCGCCTAACACTGAGGTGCTAATTAGGAAAGGTTCTTCTTACTGAGCCAAAACTGGTGTGAATGCAGATACTCTGGGAAAGGGGGCTGCCAGGAAGTTGGAGGTGGGCCAGAGAGAGGTGGCTGCTTCCAGACCCACTCTGTTCTCGGACAAGACTTTCAAAGTCTCTGTGCTTCAGCTTCTCTGTAAATTAAGAATAGTAATGGCATCCTCAAAAGATGGTTAAGATTTACATTAGCTGATATATGTAAGCTACTTCGAACAATTTATAACAGCAAAAACCTTATTGCTTATTATTCTCATTCATGATCTGCAATCACAGTTGTGTCCACTGTGAGTAAAAGCCTTTGTTAGCACAGAACAGTCATCCTAACAATTGCATATTCCAACAGTAGCTTCCGAAATGCAAAAGTCTTTTTCTTTTCTTTTGTTTTCTTTTCCCTTTTCTTTTTTCTCTTTTGTTTTCTCTTCTCAGCACTCAGTGGCTAGGTCCTGGAGATCAAACCCAGGGCCTTAAGCACTCTAGGAAAGTATTCTACCTCTGAACTAATACCCCTAGCCCTTTTAAATTTTATTTTGCAACAATGTCTCACTAAGTTGCCCAGGCCGGCCTTGAACTTGCCATCCCCTCCTTCAGCCTCCCAGGAGGCTCAGAATACAGGCATGCAACACCTTGCCCAGCACAAAATAAGTCCTTGTATGCACTCATGTACTTTTCTGCAAATTTCTAAAGTCTGCATGAGACATATGGAAGTTTTCACTTGACAAGAGTTTATATCTTGCCAAGATTTTCCTTTAGATTTCAGAATTCTCCAGGGGGTGATCTTAAACTGGGATACTGCTAAAGACCCCTTTTTTGTGTATAAGCATGACCTGATGAATAATTTTGTACTTACCACAAAGAGTTCACATCCAAGAAATGTGCATACATTGAAGGTTAGCTTTCACAGATGACCAACCTTCAGAGTCGAGAGAACTTGGTCCAGCACTGAACTCTTGTCTCGTAGGACCTGCAGGGTCTACAGCTCACTTTGTTTCTATCAACAATCTCTAATACTGCTTGATTTAATTTCAGCAATGTTTATAATAATGTGAATTTCTCAAGCATTACGGGTTTGATTCTATTAATACCAAACCATTCTAATGCTAATTGCTTAATGCTTATGACGTCCACCAATCCAAAATAAGATACCTAAGGGAAAAGGTTAACCTTGACATTTCACAGGAGTAAATAGCCCTTTAACGATAACCACATGGTAGAAAGGAGCCACTATCCTTAAGCATAGTTAGTAAACCTCTTTTATCAGAATATTTGGCAACAAGGGGATTTCTGTGAGTCCTGATGGAATACTCAGAGACACAAAGTGACCTTCACAGACTCGTTTTCTCCCGTGCTGACCTCCCATAAGCACCACTTCTTCTGCAAGAAATCTTATTCCAGAACTAAAGCCAAATAGCAAATCAAAATATGCATATACCACTATTGATAATATTTGGTTCAATTCTGAATCCCCAGCTAGGTTTAAGTATAGATGCATGTAATAAGTGTTTTATACGTGCACGCACACACACACACATGCACATATACACATATATCTCAGGGCTGCAAAGATTAACATCTTTAGTTCTTGTCATAGTTTTTTTATCTTCATTTAAAGAGCAGAATACAGAGGTGTATTTGACAAACAGAAAAGTGCTATAGAATAATGGAAGAAGACTAAGATTTTATGCCAGGAATTACTATGCTCCAATTAAAAATGCAACGTACAAAGACAGAATATATAGAAAATGTGTAAAGAATATGCACAAATCAGAATAAAAAACAAAAATAGATTGAATGCTTCATGTCACTAAAAAGAAATCCAAATGTCCCATACTGACCTCACGTTAATATCAAGGAAAAAATCAAAACAAAAAAACGTAGAGGGAGAAGGGGAAGGAAGAGGAAGAAGAGGAGGAAGGACTAATTTAAAAAAACGGATTACAGGATATAGTGTAATCTACAGAGATTATATGCCAAGTAGGTTGAAGCTACAAATGGAGAAGAGCCAGGACAAATATGCAGTGTTATTTTATAGCCATTAAAGTTACAAAAAATAAGTGTGATCACAATATCAAGTGTTGGAAACAAATATATTGAGATAGACTACTGATGAGAAATAATATTAGAATAATCACTTTGAAAACCTCGCCTCATAAAATTGAATATTCAGATACCCTGTGACCAAGCAATTTCTTTAACTTCTAGGCATTATCCTAGAGAAACTCTTTAATATGAATATCAAGAGTCCTATTTGGGAGTGTTCATAGTAGCACTGTTCATAGATGGTAAAAGAAAATGGATACCATCCAAGTATCTATGAGCAGAGGAAGGCAGAAGTATTGGCATGTTTTGTGAATTGAATATTATTCATTAGTCCCTAGCAGAGCAGGGCAGAGAGGATCCCTCCCTCCCAGGATTCCAGGTCAGCTACAGGAGAGCAGGGCGTGAGGGTGGTGGAAGCGACCTTCCTGTTGCTGCTGACTTCTGGAATGCCAAGGTGCTATGTTTGGGGAGTAGCATGTTCTAAACCCCATCGAAATCCAAAAGGATCTCCATTTAGAAAATATTTATTCTTCTAAAACCATACATTTAAAAACTCAAAACATCATCAACACTCCATGCAAGACCCCAGATGCTTCCTGGTGATTCAGGGGCCTAGGCAAGTGGGTGCGTCGGGGAAGAAAAAGGGTGGAGACAGTGGTAAAGTTCTGCAGGACTCAGTATTCATCGTTGCAGTGCTTTGCCGTATGGGCACTTTCCGTAGTTACTAAATGAATGCTAAAAATATAATGTGTGACCATACCTTTTGTGTACTAGAGACAGGAAAAAGAACAGCAATTGCCGTGATCAGATTATCTGCATGTTTAAAAAAACAAATTTAAAAGGCAAATGGCTAATAAAAATGTTTTCGAGGTTTCCACCTCAAGTGATTGTACGAGTACAATTCTGCAAGGAAATGCAAATGAAGATTTTTTTTTTTTTTTATTTCTTGCTTATGAGGAGGCAAAGATTGAAAAGAAAGATTCCCAAGGTTCTCCAGGCTGCAGAGAAATGAACATTCACATTTGGCCTTGGTTGGAAGAATAAAGACTGAAAAATCTCCTTTCTGTGGAATAATTTTGCCATGATTACCAAGGACCTTGAGATGTTCTTATCCATGACTTTGCATTTTGCTGCTATGAATTTTTTTTTCATAAAAATAACTGTTTAGTGTGTTTTTGAGGACACGGATATTAGCACAGACATATTTATAATTAAGAAGTACATAAAATTGGAGTCAACCTTCCTGGCTAATAAGAGGTGACTGATTAAAATACTAGGTGAGTGAAAATAATAGGCAATCCTTTAAAATGTAGACAAAGATATATTGATATGAGAAATGTTCAATGGGGAAAACAAAGTACACACTTAATAGAATTAAGTATTAAGACTAACTTAATATTCAGTCTTTTTAACAGATATACATTGTATATGTTTTGGGGTGTCTGTGTGGGTTTAGGACAGCTTTGGGAGCATATCAGCAGTGTTTATTTCTGGCCCCTGGGATTATCCATTAAGTTTTCTTTAGCTTTGCTGAGGGACTGCAAGATCTTTCTCACCACTGTGTCCTCACTTCTTGGTGTTTAACACACATAGTAGGTGCCCCTAAAATGTTTATTGTGTGAATTAGTGCATTTAATCATAACTTGTGGAATGAGTTAAAATGAATGAGTGGAGACCTTTTATTGAGCTAAGCCGGTTGCTTTATGAAACAAATATCCTACCTAAATCGGGATATGTATTCTCTGACACCTAAGGTGTCACATGTAGGGTATTCACACCTGACTCTCATTCTAAGTAAATAAGGACATTTGCATATTGAAATACTAGCTTTTAAGCTTATGGTACTCACACTACCATGGTAGAGTTTCCAAGGAGATATTTCCCAGTAGAAAGTTACCCTATTAGAGTCTTTGAAAATTAAGCCATCTAGTATCCATGTATCATCCATGACTAAGGCCTTCTCTGTTTTAATGGACTGCAGGCCAATTATAGGTGGTGGTGTTACCATTCATAACCATGAGAAACTATATGCATAACTCATTTTTCACAACAGGTATATGAAATGTTTCTTGAACTGACTTATTTATGATATAATACTTTGAAAAATAATTTTATGACTGTTTACAAGAAACAATAGATGCAACTCTTTAAAAAAATAATACACAAGTGCATTCGAGAAGAGAATATAATTATGGGGTAATGGGTTAAAGCCGATTTGAGGCCAGCACATTAACATGCATCTCATGATGTCGATGATAAATAATGTTCAAATAAGTTAGAAGCACATCCTGAGGAAAGCGTTTATGCAGTCATATGGTGGAGAAGTTTATAAGATGAAGTCACTCAGGGAAGTACAGATGACTGTGGTGAACCAAAGCCCAACTCTATCTGTATGGTAACTATGACTCTTGATGTGTGTTCGTGTTTTTAATAACATCCCCTGGTGTAGGCCAAATTAATCATCCCAAAGCCCAGTCATTGAAAGCAAGTCCCCGCAGGGGTCCGAGACAGTGTCTCCAGGTACAGAGCTCTCTGACAATCAGAGCCTAATCCAAAAATAAATATTAGAGTGTCAAGATAAATAAATGGTCTTCGTAGCCTTGAGGCGATTCTCCATGAAAACGATTTTCCTGAGCCAAAGGTTTTTTGTTTTTTTTTTTTTTTTCTTTTTGTAAGCACTCTGAAGCCTTGGATTTGAGGTTATGCTCCCTTAACAAGGACCCTAGGAGGAGCCAGAGTCCCACCCCATCCCTAGGATGAGGGGCCCAGGCAGTACCCACAGTCTTCTCCCACACTGCACTCAGGAAGCAGCTCCAGCAGACTGCAGACCGTGTAAAAAGTAGAGCAGCATGCTTAAAAGCAAATCCTCCACCACAGCCCAGCTGTGTGACCCCGATACACACATCACCTCTCACTCTGCTCCGAGCTTTGCCTGTCCTTTTTATCTGTTTCACAGCGGGGCTGTGTTAGGACTCGAGGAAAGAATGCACGGGAGGTCCTTTGCACACAGCCTTGGTGAAGCCCAATTGATCCCTTAGCGTGGATCGATTTATTGATTTACAAGGGGCTTGGGGGAGGATAATACAAAGCAATCAAAGGAAGATGAGTAGAAATAGAATATAATAGTATCTAGAACTAATGACTCTCACTGAAGGAGGACTAGCTCAGTAGATAGAAGCAAAAGCATTCAAGAGAGTGTTTTTCTCAATTGGATTAATTCCCTTAGAACACAGGAGAAAATAGCCAATGAATGTACTCCTTCTCTCTCTCCCCTTTCAACCCCACAGTTAACAAAACCCCAGACAGACACATTTAACAAAATCACACATGAGAAAAGACAGTTTAGGTGGCCACGTGATAATGCCTTCTTTCATGTGGCCATTAAGATACTGATATGTGCAACGATATATATTATTTTAATTTTAGCAGGGGAGGGGGGGATAGAAAGCGTTTCTCCTCTTCCAGTGGGTCTTACATTACCAGCTCAGCGGGAGAGGCTCAGCTGGCAAGTTCTAGCAGAGGTCACAGCGTGCCACATTTTTTTTTTTTTTTTTCATTGAAAACTTCCACTGCTCCACCAAAGAGTACTTTTCTTTAATAGGCAAATGAAAAAGAGACTACCGGGTGATTCCATGAAGTATGCTTAATTAATTCCACTCGAGTAATGACGGCAATTTTCTAGTTTCACATGACAAATGGCAACCCCTCCTTTCTAAACGGCTTCTTGAAGAGCAAGGGTCTTCTCCCCACCCCCAGATTTCTTTTTTTCTTGTCCCTCTTTGTCCTTGGCTACTTCTGTCGCTGGCTGTTCAGCATGAGCTCATGTCAGTAATAGTCATAAATGATTTACAAAAGTAATTCCTGTCTAATCACTGGGGACCTCGACTTTTTATGATGTTGCCAGATGTGCCATCAAAAAAAAAAAAAAATCATCCAGTTCGAAAACTTGTGATAAATCGAGGCAGAGTCAATTAAGGCCCTGAAGGCCACGGGTGGTTTGCATGGTCTGTGTGTGTGGGGGGGGTTCCCCCAGTTTCTTCTCTTTACCCTCATCTTGCTGCATGTAGAAGACAAATATGTAAATATGAAGTTATCGGGAGTTAGTTGCAAGCATATGGTACAGACCTGGTATAACAGCCATGTCTCTCTTCTGTTTCAAAAGGGCATTTTAATCTAATGAAAGGGAAAGAGGGGAACATTTAAAAAGCCCCATACAAACATATTTTTACACATAGACTCTGTCACTCACAATTACTGGTATCAATACTTCATAAATGCTCAACATTGCTTATAGGATGGCACTTTTTAACTAAAAGTTCCCCTCAGATTCCTCTTTTACCAGCTTGTCATGGTGGTGCATGCCTGTAATCCCAGTACTTGGGAGGCTGAGACAGGAGGATCACAGGTTCAAGGACAGCATCAGCAACTTAGGCCATCCGTAACCCAGTGAGACCCTGTTTCAAAATAAAAAAAAGAATAAAAATAGGGCTAGAGGTGTGCCTCAGAGGAAGAACGCCGTGGGTACAGTACCCAGTATCACAAAAGCAAAAAAAAAAATCTTCCTTATTCTGGGACTTCATCAAAAGCATTTATATCGCTAATATAAAGTTCTGTGTCTTCCACTTTGTAACACTGTTATTGGTTTAAGTGTTTTTCCCTCTGACCAAAACATCTGTGGTTGAGCTCAGTACCAGGTCTTCTCCTACCTCACCAGGGATGATAGCTCTTACTGACTTGTTGACTTGTTGAACGAAGGAAAGAATCTCAAAATGGATAACCTTGAGATTTCATTTTAGAACACACAGGGGAAGATGTGAAAAGATCCAGATGGAGCTCTTAAACCACTTTGCTAGATTGTGTTACAGTCACTAAGCAGGGTAGTAACTGAGTAACTTGCTTTTGGAGGGGGGGGGACTCCAACTTAGCTTATTACCATCTATGTGAGGACGAGGACTTGAATGGCCCATCCCAAACCAGGAATGCTGTGTTCCTAAATTATAGTCCCTCCGTGGAGATGAAAATATCTATAATCCAGTGTAACAAGGCAACAGTAGTGTGTCCTGATGATAAATTAAATCTTTGGGAAGAAAGTTCCCCAGGTTGTCTGATTACACACTCAAGGAATCCTGTGAATTTGCCGACATGTGGCTTTGCCTTAATGTCAAAGCAGGCAAAGGAGGTGGGGGCCTGGAGGGGTCTCTGAGGGGAAGAGATGGAGCGTAGATGTAATACAGAGTCTCAGCCGTTCTTCTGAAACTATTTATCCAAACAGCTTCGCTGAAGCGTTGCAATGATCGAGAGCCTTAAATATCCAAAATTTAATATTTACAGGATTCTTCATCTTTGATCTAATAGGACATAGAAGTAGTTATCTAGGACTAATGACTTTGTAAATATCATGATAGGATTAAGAAACCTCTTTGGCATGATTATTAGTACAACTAATAACCTCTCATCCTTAAATAATTTACAGATCAAACAAAGGGAAGTGGTGTAGCCTCTTGGGGCTTGTCGTGAGCTAATTATTCTTCAGATTTCCTGCTACCCTCTAAAAAGATTCTGATTGGTAGAAATTGGTGTAATTATTTAAAAAAACTATTAGTTGATAATTTATGGAGTTAACTATTTTAGGGGGAACTGAATTTGCAGTAAAGGTAGTTGGATACTGACCACTGAAACTTAGATTTTTTTTATATTTATTGGAAACTCTAGCCTACACTTTATTTTAATGATGCACTTATTGGATAGAAAGAGTTCACAGATATTCCTACATTCTGATGTTTTAATTTTAGTATAAGATTCATCTAAAACAAACTCTAGAAACCTTAAATTATATGCATTTCTTCATTTTTGTTTTGGCCTTAGTCAATATCGATATGATGTACGTGATTATAGTCATAGGGAAAGGTGATTTTTAATTACAGTTTCTGTTTTTACTTGCTATTATGAATTCATGTCTGTTGCTATGTTGGATGCTATTGAGAATATGGCTTGCTTTATCTTGTAGTATTCCCTGTTGAGCATTACAGGGAAACATCTTTTCTGATCTTGACAATAGAAATAACATGTTTATAGTAAGCACAATCTTAAAAAAATTTAATCTTATGGCCACTGAGAATTATTTGATCCTATCTCCCTTTTGGCAGTGGTTCCTAGAAGGCATACAGCTACCTTTGAAGTCAACTTAAATACCGTAATTCCAATGAACATTTTCCATATTAACCTCTCTTCCTGTATTACATTTTCCATCCCTCAACCAATTCTACTGCCTTCAGCTAATTTTCTACTTTTTTACAGCTCATTTTACTTATGTTGTATAAACCACCTAAAACTCCTTCAAGAAGAAACTTTTTTCCTTTACTCTTGTAATATGTTCTTCATAATTATCATTTTAATTTCTGTGTAATATTCTGTGGTGGGGAAGATGGACTATTCCATCCATCTCTAGCATTTATCTGACTTCTGTGTCCTTTTTCCTATGAGTACATAAAATAATAAATAACTGCCCCTTCAGACCTCTCCCCCCATTCTTTTAAATTACTTTCTCAGAATAAATATTCAAAAATAAAGTCGCTGGCTTAAAGGTTTTATGCCGGCAACCTATTCCAATCTCATATTTTCTTTCTTTTTAAAAAAATTTTTGAAGGTAGGGAGGAGAATTTAATCCTCAGTTAATTAATATTTACAGGTAGACAAAAGGATACTATAATTGTTATGAAAAATTTATTTCTTGCACGAAGTAATCAAAACTTCATGTTCTAGTCTGCTCAGCACATATATTACTTCTAGGTGAGATTAGGGCTTCAAGAGTCTGAAAACAATGTAAATATTCTCTTTGATTAATGGAAGAGAAATGATTAAAAACAAGATACATCTCCATAATGAAATAGTACCTAGACACTAAAAGTGAACTTTTAATATGCCTAGAATAATAAAAACTTAGTCCCACAGAAACCATCTTGCTACTTAGTACTCTCTCTCTCTCTCTCTCTCTCTCTCTCTCTCTCTCTCTCTCTCTCTCTCTCTCCACTTCCTGGCTTCCTTGAGCAGAGCAGCTTTCTTCCATCACATCCTTCCACCATGATGGTTGTACCTTTTCTGTAACCCAAAGAAATGGGGCCAGATGACCTTGGACTCAAACTTCTGAAACTAACGAGCCAAAATAAACGTTTCCTCCTCTAAGTTGCACTTGTCAGGTATTTTGTCACAGTGATGAAAAGCTAACACAATGTGAATGTCTGTGCCGTATCAGACAGTCCTAAAATAAAATAATAACCACAACCCACCTTGTTCTGCTCAAAATGCTATTGACATTGAGAAACACACGTGTCATTAGACCTGGTCATGGTGATTTTGGAGAGTGAGGATTGTCCAGTTTTCCTGTCCATGGTGGACAAACATTCCCTGAGCACCTACTGTGTGCGTGTGTGTATGTGTGTGTATATGGCTCTTCTAAGAGCTAGAGTGTGCAACTGTCAATGAAACCAAGAGCCAAGCTTTCAGAAAGCTTATATTCTAGAAAGAGGCTCTTAATTAATGTTACTTCGGGCCTTTTAGGTGTAAAAAGCAAGCTGCAAGCTTTCATTCACCATATAACCAAGTATGCAAAAGGCAACTTTGAGTTGCAGGCCTGAGATCCTCAAGTCCTTGCTAATGTCCTGAGCTATGGCAAAACATTTCATTACTTGTTCTACAAGTGCCTTTGATCTTGACCCTGTTGTAATGTATCTCCCCTTTCCACCGACGGCAACTTCTCCCAACCCCTTGATTTTATATTCTTCCTAATCCAAAGGAAATAATATTCTCCTGGAACAGAGGCCAACTGCTCTTGAGGATTTAGATACTTCAAAGATTGCTGCAATGTAGAAAGAAGTCTTTTAAAAATTAATTTTAAGGCAGAAAAATAAATTCTGTTAGCATGGAGTAAAAAGATAGGAGCATTAAAATATTAAGTCCCTAAAAAGTTCAGAAATCACTTCTCGGAGTAAGATCTGTTTCATTGTACTCTTGATCTCATTGTGCTCTTTATTGTTTTATATGTTTCAATTAACTCAATTATAATTGCTTGTCAGCATCTCATTCTAAGCAATAAATTTGTCATAAAAAGAGTAGAAATTATAAAATTTTATTGTTCATCATTTTATTATTTTATTGCTCCTCATCTCTGTTCCTGGTACTTTGGAATATATTCATTGTTAGCAGCTGTTGTGATATATTTTATGGGGAGATATTTTAACAATTTCCATTGTAATTGTCTTTCAGTTATGTATGTAGAATATTGCTATTCAGAGTAAGAAAGAAAATGATCAGATGGAAAGGGGAAGAGGATGATAAGTCTATATAAACATGTGCAAAGTACACATTTTAGGTACTTATATGACATACATGTGCATTATATACTTCCACTCAGTTTCAAAATATATATCAGCAAATGCTTAAAATTATACATGTTATTAACCAGTTAGAAAAATGATTACTTAGCTACATAATTTATATGAAAAAATTTGTGTTTTAGATTAGACTATGCATTAATCACAATAGCCAAGCTATGGTAACAATCCAAGTGTCCATTAACTGATGAATGAATAAAGAAATTATTGTGCATATAATGAAGTATTATTCAGCTTGAGAAAACATGGTTGGATCTGTAGAACATTATGCTGAGTGAGATGATCCAGGCATAGGAAGACAAATACTGCATAATTTCACTTTTATGTAGAATGTATACAAACAGTAAAACGATCATTAAGAGGGTAAGAGAAGGGAAGAAATGAGAAGTAGGTTAAAGAGTACAAACTTGTAGTTGCATAGGATGAATAAATCCAGAGAGCTAATGTGTAGCATGAAGCTATAATTAATAATATTGTCTGCTGGGTGTGGTGGTGCATGTTTATAATCCCAGTACTTGGGAGACTGAGACAAGAGGATCACGATTTTGAGGAAAGCCTCAGCAAATAATGAGACTCTCATCAACCTAGCAAGGCCTTGTTTCAAAATAAAAATAAAATAGGACTGGGGTGTAGCACAGAGGTAGAATTCCCCTGAGTTCAATTCCTAGTGCAAAATAATAATAATAATAATAATAATAATAATAATAATAATAATAATAATAATAATGTATGTTGAAAGTTTGCTAAGGGAATAGACTTGAGGTGCTCTTAGAGATACATAAAAAATGTAACTATGAACCCGGGCATGGTAGTACATACTTGTAATCTCAGTACTTGGGAGGCTGAGACAGGAGAATTGCAAGTTTGAGACAAGCCTCAGCAACTTAGCGAGACTATGTTTCAAAATAAAAAATAAAATCAGGACAGAGGTATAACTTGGAGGTAAAATGCCGCTGAGTTCAATTCCTAATAACACACACACACACATACACACACACACACACACACACATACACACACACACACACAAATGTAACTATGAAAGGTGATGGATGGATGGGATATTTTACTTGACAATAGTAATCACTTATGTATATATGTATATACATATGTGTATGTGTGTATCAAAACATCATGTTGTGCATCTTAAATATAAGATCATAAAAATATTGTCTTGTGACAAGACCTTAGTGTCTGGAGATGACAAATGATCGTGAGAAATGGTCTTGAAAATATAATTAGATTGAGGGTTCTTTGTGGATAAAGACACTTTCTGACTTTAATTATAAAAAGGTTTTTTAGTTATTCATGGGCTAAGGAAATAGATTTTAGTGGCATTGGATTTGGTTGGTAGATTTCAGTAGTAACACATTAAAGTAATATTTCATTGGGGTGTTTGGTGGTAAGAGCAATATATCACCAGGCGTGGTGATTTATGCCTATAATCCTAGTACTTGGGAGGCCAAGACAGGAAGATTTCAGCTTTGAGACCAGCCTCAGCAATTTAGCGAGGCGCTCAACAACTTAGATCCCATTTCAAAATTATTTAAAAAATGGGGTTGGGGGTGTAGCTCAGAGGTTGAATGTCCTTGGGTTCAATCCCCAGTACCACATGCACAAGAAATGCAATATATCATGTATGTAGACCTTGTGGTCTGCAATAAATCTCTTGAAGTTTATTCTTATTTATTTATCTGTTGTCATGCATCTCTTGCTCAGCATTTCCCCCATCTTCCCTTTCATTGTGACCACCCCAACTTCTGGTATAACCACCATTGTTCTCTAAGAGATCTTTTTAAGAGTTTTTAGAATCCACATGTGAATGAGATCATGTGGCATTTGTCTTTCTGTGCCTGACTCGTTTCGCATAACATCCTCCAGGTTCATACTTGTTGCAAATGGCAGGGTTTTATTCTTCCCTCTGGCTGTTATTTCTATATCCCACACTTTATGTATCCATTCATCTGATGATGGACATTTAAATTGATTCCATATCTTGGCTATTGTGAATATCACTATCATAATAAAAAGAGGGCAATTATCTTTTCAACATACTGATTTAATTTTCTTGGGTATATGTGCTCGGAAGTGGGACTGCCGGATCATAAGGTAGTTCTATTTTTTTAAACTTTTTACTGTTTTCCACGATGGCTGTGCCTTTCCTCTCTATCCTAGTTAGCACTTGGTGTCTTTTGTCTTTTTGACAATAGTCATTCTAACTGGGGTGAGGTGATATCACATTGTGGTTTTAATTTGTATTTCCCGGGTGATTAATGTTGTCAAGGCTTTTTATATACCTGTTAGTCATTTGTATGTCTCTGTTTGAGGAGTGTCCTTGGAGTTCTTCTGCTCATGTTTTAATTGGATTATTTGGGTTTTTTTCCTATTATGTTCTCCAGGTTCCTTGAGTATTTTGAACATTAACCCCCTGTCAAAAGTGTAGTTGGCAAACATTTTCTCTCCGTAGTACGTTGTCTCTTCATGTTCTTATTTCTTTTACCCTGAATTAACCTTTTAGTTTAGTGTAATCCCGCTTGTCTATTTTTTTCTTTTCTTGCCTTTTCAAAAAAAAAAAAAAAAATGAAAGAAAAGCCAGGTGTGGTGGCACACTTTTAATCCTAGTACTTGGGAATCTGAGATAGGAGGATTGCAGTTTCATAGCCAACCTCAGCAACAAGAGGTCCTCCACAACTTAGGGAAACCCTGTTTCAAAATAAAAATAAATAAATAAAAATGGGGCTGAGGGTAGCTTGGGGGTAGACAGCCCCTGGGTTCAATCCCCAGACCATGAAAAAAAAAAAAAAAATCTCACCCAGACAAATGTCTTGAGGTGTTTTTCCTATGTTTTCTTTAGTCATTTTATAGATTCATATCTTACATGTAAGTCTTTAATTAATTTGACTTAATTTTTACTTATTGTTACAAAAGTTCTGATTTAATGTTTTTTGCATGTAAATATCCAGTTTTTCCAACATTATTTATTGAACAGACTGCCCTTTTCCTACCCAATGTGCACTTCTGGCACCTTTGCCAAAAATCAACTGACTGTAAATATGTGGGTTTATTTCTGGTCTCTATTCTTTTCCATTGATGTGTGTGTGTGTGTGTGTGTGTGTGTGTGTGTGTGTGTGTGTTTATGCCAGTAATATACTGTTTGGATTCCTATAACTTTGTACAATTTTCTTTGGAATAGCTACAAAAAATAGCTAGGAATAAGTATAATTAGAGGAGTGAATGTTCTCTGTAATAAAAACTATAGTGCACTCGTGAAAGATATTGAAGAACACACAAATAAATGGAAAGGTGTCCCATGTTCATGGATTGGATGAGTATCATTAAAATGTCCATACTACCCAAAGAACAATGCAACCTCTATCAAAATACCAATGAAATTCTTCATGGAAATAGAAAAAAAACCCTTAAAATTTATATTGGAACTACAAAAGACCCTAATAGCCAAAGCAATCTTAAGCAAAACGAGCAAAACTGAAGAAATCACACAATCTGGCTTCAAAGTAAAATAATCTTTAATATGACTCAAACACTTAAAAATAGTAAGTGTGGGATTAGCTTAGTTATCTCCATATCATATTCAACTTCTGAATTTATTCCAGATAAATCTATCAAATTTTATTTCTATTACTACACTTTCCATCTTTACTGAATTCCTAAGAATTTTCTTAACACCTTATAAAGTTCAGTGAGGTTAAAATGCTTTTTATGGAACAAAGGTGCACTGAAAATTTAACTTGATGGTGAATTTCAGTTCAGTGGATTGTATTTTACCACTGACTTATTGTGAAATTAATAGGTTCATTCCCAGAATGAAATGGAATGTTAAGGCTAAATTGAGATTATATGTAGAAATTTTATGAATGTAACCATGATTTAAAGGAAAACCATAATGTTTTGATATAATATTTATAGTGGCAGAATATCCTAATATAAATGTGTTTTGTAAAATACCCAAAGTGCTCCCTCCGTATATGTTTATCTGAAGTTTGTACAATCTGTTTAGTTTCAGTGCTTGTGACTCTATTTTAAATCACTTGCTCAGTTAGTGAACTAATGCAAACATGGTTGTTTGGGAGTTTTGTGGTTTTTGCTTTGTTTTTCTATATATTTCAAGTCATTTAGAAGCTTTTCATCATGGCCAGTTTCTATTTATAGATTAACTTATCAAGGATACCATTAAAAGATTCATTCTTGAAGTTTCTTGAGTCTGTGGATAAATATTTCTGCATAGTGCCAATTTTTTTTTTTTTTTTTTCTGTACTGGGGATTGAACCCAGGGGCATTCTACCTCTGAACTACATTTCCAGTCCTATTTCTTTTTTATTATTCTTTATTTTGAAACAGGGTCTCACTAAGTTGCAGAGAGCCTCACTAATTAGCTGAGGCTGGCTGCGAACCTGAATCCTCCTGTCTCAGCCTCCCAAGTACTGAGATTACAAGCGTGCACCACCATACCTCCTAGTGCCCACCTTTCAAGTGGGACATTCTTAAACCTTGTTATTATTGTGACTCTCAAAGAAAGAAAGAAAAAAAAAAAAAAGGATTCCAGATACATCTGTTCTTAGTTTGGATTCCCTAATAGAGTCCAAGACAAAGATTCAAGAGCAAATACTTCTATTAGGTGAAGCAAGAAATTACAATAAGGGAATGGAGAAGTGAGAAGGAAAGAAAAGGAAGCCAGTAATGAGGGCATTATGCAAGTTAGCATGTGAGCAACTAGTGCTTAGTTCTATAGGAGTACTCTGAGATATAGTGTAGAACTTGCATCTTTGAGGTATTCCACCCAAGGAATAAGTACCTGGGGCTGAAAGCAGTCCACCAGCCCAATGATTGATCTTTGGGGAAAAGATGCCTAAGCAGTTCCTGTTACCACATCCACAGTGGCCCTGGCCCTGAGTTCTCAAAGAAGCCCTCTGTCAAAGAGAAGCAAGTGATGGCAATGGAGATACACTGAAAAGATCAGTCCCAAGGAGACAGGAGTTGGTCTCCCATGGCGTCACAGTATTTAGTACTTAGTGGCCACATCGTTTTCATCATCAGAGAAGTCTCACTGTGCCTTTTTTCTCTAAGGTCAGTCATGAACTCACCAAAAAAGTAAACAAACAAACAAACAAATAAATAAATAAACCTCAGAGCATTAATTACAATGATTTCAAAACAATTTCTTTTTGTATCTACTTGCCCAAGTATATACAATAGATGATACTATTATAGCTAAATGTTTGCCCAACTACAATTTGTTGGTGCTGGGAATATTCTATCTTGGATGAACCCTTCTCTGGTTCTGTTTGCCCATGCAGGGTTAAAATCTTCCTCTAGAATTTAAATGGCTGGTTTTCTTCTGCACTGAGTTGATATTTTTAAGATTTCTCCAAGTGAAATTTCTGATTCTAAAGAGGAAATCTCTATTGCATGTTTGTTTTTACTCTTCAATCATTCAGGATGCATTTAATATTCAGGTCAAAATGTAGAAAACTCTCTTGCTTTGTGCTGGAAATTTTAGCAGTTGATCAGACAAGAATAATGGGGTCATTTATCTGTAGATAAAGTTCCAGCTCAGGTTGACTAAGTATGTGCTCATTTTGAACCTTAGTTGAAAAACTTTATTTTGTTTTGTAATAGGAATTGAACCCAGGAATATCCTACCTTCAGGCTACACCCTGAGCCTTTTTTATTTTGAAACAGGGTCTTGCTAGGTTCTCAAGAGTCCTGCTAAGTTGCTACGTTGCTAAAGTTGGTCTTGAATCTACAATTCTCCTGTCTCAGCCTTTCCAGTACTGGTATTACAGGCATGCATTAACACACCTGGCTTCCTGAAGAATTTTCTAAAGAACATCCCCTGTGTCCATCTACACATTTTAGAGCACTTCTCTCTCCAAACTTCGTGCATGCTTGTAAAACCATTTAAAGACAAATAGATTACTAAGTTAATAATATTTGGATGAGGCAAAAGATCAGTGACACACACACACACACACACACACACACACACACACACACACACACGCAAATTACATTGGGCTTTATTTTAGAGGGAGGTAGCCTAGAACCACCTCAGTTCTTTCCAGAAAAAAAAAAAAAAGTGGTAAAGTGAATACTTCCTCAGTGCTAGGGTGCTGTGGAAGCTCAGTCGTGTCTGACAACTTCCAGGAGATTCCCCAAACCTGGCTGTTCTTTTTCTCACCCACTTTTACTGTTTATACCTAGCCTGATGGCTTCCTGTGGCTGGAATCAACTGTTTTGGAATCAACTACTGCTTTGCAGTAATCAACCCCAAACATGTGCCATGAGATTGTTCTTCCTCTTGGAGCTACTCAACAGTGAGAAAGTAGATTATAATTAATTTCAAAAAAAGGAGGTTCTTTACAGGGCTTCCTCTGCATCTTTCTTTTTATGGTTGTTCACTTCTGTCCAAATAAGATGAGAAGACTTCATTTTTAGAGTCACAGAATTTGTGAGGTTAAGAAGGAACCTTAGAAATAAATTGTCCACTTTGGTGGCATTATTCTAACCATGAAGAATCTGAGATTGAAAGTGGTCCCAGGCTTTGCCCAAGGAAACACAGCAGACGTGGGTATGTCTTCACATCTCCTCTTTTCTGTTCCAATGTTCTGAATAGTACCAAATAAGTTGTATATCAAGCACAGAGAAAAAGTGACTGTTCACTATTGTCAAGTGGTATGACTATAGTAGTATTACGAAACAATTTTTTTAATTGTCAGTATTCTTCTTTCCTCTTCCCTTATTTTTTATGCTACTTTAAATATGTCATATCGTTTACTTATTTCTCTTTCCCTACCAAAATGAAAACCTCCAAATTTTTGTATACCAACTCTTCTCTGACATACCCCCAAATACTTACACTAGCATCAAGGTTCTCAGTAAATATCTATTGAATTAAGGAATGAATGCAGTTGAGACTTTTCATGGGGATAGCATATTTTATTGTTTCAGATTCTACCCTAAAGATCTCAGGACCTAGGTCCTTATCATAGCAACTACTTTTCTCTTATCTAATATTGTGAAATTTTAAAGTATCAGCATTATCAGAGAATGTTTCCTTTAGAGATCATGGTTCTTCAAAAATCTTATCCTCTTATAAATAGTAAAATGCTGATTTCTCATGTTTATTCTAGTGATTGGAAGGTTGGACTTCCACCCTTGACATTTTGGTCAAGTTATTTGCTCTAATTTAAAAATTGTACCAATAAGGCCTTGGAAAGCCTCATCTTAAATACTCGTGCCATTCTGTGTTGACATAAAATATCATTCCCTCCCACTTTTTAAAATTCGTTATTACTTTTCCTTCTAGAAAAGAGAAAATGTCCTGCTGGACCATGTATTTTGTCCAGCCCACTGACCTGACATCTTTATCTTCTTTTCTCATTTGTTTTACAGAAGAAATGTATTTCCTTGCTTATCCAAAGTGATGGACTCATACTGAGCTCTTGTACTATGACTGCCAAGTCCCCAGCTGCTGAACTTGGTACCCTTTCTTAAACCCCAGGAAAGATGGTCTGGATGCAGGGCCAGTCATAATACTAAGGAGCCCCTATTTTCCATGGAGTTTGTACAAAAGGCCTTTCCTCTTATCAAGGAAGTCTTCATTATTAAGAAAATACATAAGCAGCAAACTAGCCTGGGCTCAGCCTAATGTTTGCAAACAAGCACGAATTGTGACTCTCTGTGTTAAGACCAGGGCTTTCTGTTAAAAGGGACACTGAAGGCTGTAGGCGTGTCACCTGCTATCAGTGTCATCATGACAAGTGGCTACAAATACATGTGAGTCAACAGACACCAGTGCAGTCTAAACCTGGCTTGGCATTTTCCTGTGTCCAACTAGTTGACTCTATCAGTCAGCTGGAACTCCATTAGCGGGTGGCTAAGTCAGGTGCATTATGCAAAAGACTTCTGATGGCCCAAGGAAGTTGCTGATGCCTTCCTCCCACGATTTGCACATTATTGTCCTTTCACTTAATTTCTCTGAAAGCATAAGCACCTTGTTGGGTATATAGTCATCCATGGATGGGCCCTGAAGACTCTTTGATGTTCATTTCTCTCTTACAGATGCACACAGAGATGTGATGAAGTCCCTTAGTCACCCAGGGTGGGACAGGATCGCGCTTCATGGCCATGCAGTCACAATTAACCCAGAGACTTGTCAAAGTCAATGTCTTACGGGACAGCAGGTTAACCATAGGGAGCTTTTGGCAATAATCGACAAATTAATTGCCTTGGAAGGGGTATGGACAGTGCATTTTGGCCCCTCTTTAGCAGGATCCCCATTTCTTCCAGGTGTAACATGAATAATTATGCAGAGTAGACCTGGATTTTATTTCTCTCCTCCATCCCCAGATCTCCTGCTCCCCACATCCCTTTGAAAATCTGAAGAAAAAAAAATTCTGACTTCCAATGTAGTCTTATTCAAAATAAAGAGAACACTGAAAACAACCTCCCTCCCTCCCTCCCCCCCTCCCTCTCTCTCTCTCTCTCTCTCTCTCTCTCTCTCTCTCTCTCTCTCTCTCTCATTGGAAGAAGGTTAGTTGACCTTCAGTATACATTTTTACATTTTGAAGCTTAACTAAGGTAAATTGGATCATCTCATTTATGACATGACTGTGGCCCGCATCTTACTAAGGTTGCCCCACAAGAGGCTCTCGGGCATCTTTCACCCATGTTTTCCTCTTGAACTTGTTCTATTTTTGTGGAGAGGAGATTTCAGAATGGGCTCCATAATGTGTCAAGTCTTCATTTTGGCCTAGAAGATAATAGAATTAGATACTAGTTAGCAGATAAGAGTTGTGAAGTACAAAGGCTGAGAAGGGAGTGGCCAGTGTAGTCCACGCTGTATTAATTGATTCCAGAGAGAATTATCCTCTGTTCATCATTCCTATCCCAGTCTACCCAGCACAGTGCTGGGCACATAGAATAATAAAATTTGTAGGTTATTATGATGATCTTGACCCAGAGTTGTTAAATTATGGGTGCAGGCTGAATCTGACCTGTAGCCAGCTTTTGTAAATAAGATTTTGTTAGAACACAGCCGTGCTCATTTGCTTATGTGTAGTCTGTTTTTTAACATAAGGTCAGAAGTTGCAAACAGAGTTCATCTAACTCTAAGTCCTAAAATATTAGCTGCATTTTATAGAAAAATGTTTACTGACTATTACTTGAGATTTGTCCCATGAAAGATCATATAGTATATTTTTTAAGACTGATATAAATTCTTCTAGCACAGGTGCTTGTTTACTGTGTGACTTCGTAAAGGACCTTTCTGTGCCTCAGTTTCTCCATCTTGGTAAAGTGGAGATAACCATACCTATCTCATATCATTATAGGGGTTGACTTAATAAAGGAAAACAGTCAGTGTTGTGCTTGGGACACAGTAAGTAGTCAGCAAATGTCAGCCCTTGTTCATCAGATCATTTGATTTTTATTGATCCTGAGAATGTGGTCCTGTTATCAAAGACCAAGTCATGTTCAAGGCACTTAATTACATTGTTATTATATTTGAGAGTGGCAGAAACAGAAAACAGACCAGGATTCTAAAAGCTGCCTGACAACAGGATGGGTGCTAAGTAGAGAAGAGGGATTTTTATAAGTTTTCTTGATTAGCATCGATTTGAGCCATTTCTATAAAAACATAAAAAAATATATGTACCATCACATTTGTTTCAGATTCAATGCAAAACCACTAGAAGGCATAGTGATGGAATATAGTATACTTTACAACATATTGTAAAGCATTATGATCTACTAGAAATTTATTGATAACTGTTAGTAATGCAGAGTTAACAATATATGAATTCCCCATAGCACAAGAATTCCAGCATTACAAGAGAGAACAGCTGCCTGGTTTATCAACCTGTGGTTCAAATCTGAAATTTGAAATATAAATGTAAATTCTATCATTTCAACCAGAGGTTGGTAAACTTTTTCTACATAGAGCTAGAGAGTAAATATTGTTGGCTTTGGTAGGGTCACAGGATTTTTTTTTTTTTTTTTTTTTTTTTTTTTTTTTTTTTTTTTTTTTTTTTTTTTTGTGGTACTGGGGATTGTACCTCCAGGCTGCATGTTCAATCCTATTTTTTATTCTGTATTTTGAAATAATGTCTCACTGAGTTGCAGAGGGCCTCACTAAGTAGCTAAGTCTTGCCACAAACCCAGATCCTCCTATCTCAGCCTCCCAAGTACTGGGATTACAAGTGTGCGCCACCACACCCGGCTTACATGATATCTTTTGTAGCTATTCACCTCTACTGTTATAGCACAAATCCCGCTGTAAATTATGTATGAATGAATGAGTGTGGCTGTGTACCAAAAAAACTTTATTTATAAAAATAGGTCCTGGGCCACATTGGCCCACCATCTATAATTTGCAGGCTTATGATTTAAATTACAAGTCATGTTTTCATTTTCTTCTCTATCACTCTCTATTCCCATATGTACAACTTTTCTCACCATTTAAAATATACCCATTTGCCAAGAACATAAGGTCTACCTGAAGGAAAAGAGAGATATTTAGCTGTCTAAATTTCAATTTATTCTGTCAACTATCTCTGTTTACTTGGGTTGGAGGAGTAGTGGGTGTTCTCATTTTCTTCTAGTAAGTTGAAATGATTTTGTCAAACACTAATGGACAAGAAAACCCAGTGATGGACTATGATTTAAAAGTTTACCTAAATTCCATCTCTTATTTTCATATTTCTAGAATGAAACCGAAAGGAAAATGAAAATATTACCTGAGTACAAGCTCCATGAAGAAATAAATTCAATAATATAAACTATTTATGCTAAATTGAGCATCAATAATTTCAACAACTTGCTGATTTATATCGTTTGTGTTACATAAAGGAATATGTATCTTGTTAAAACTGAGACAGTGTTCTATTCAGGCCATTATGTTGCTAAATATTATATCTATCAATTTATATCAGTCAATGAATTTGTGTCTATTTATATCTATCAAGGCATATCATAGTCTGGTACTATTTCCACGAACATACCAATTATTTTATTTCCTATTGTGAATGTGAAAGCGCATATATGTGTGTACATATATATATGATTACTACCTAGAAATCCATTTCCCCATGAACTGAGCAACTAGGGAAACTCTAAGTAAAGGTGTGTAGAAGAAAAATGTTAAGTATAAGAGGTGTTTCACTTGGGAACCTGAGCTAGACCACAGAAAGGTTGTAAGGAATGCCCTTGGACTTGGTGAAGCCCAGTGCTGCTATAATCTACTCATAGGTGAACCTCTTGGGCTTCCCTGAGTTCACATCGTCTTAATTTAAATACAACCCTTTGCATTTTCCATGCCTCACTGTAGCTTTTTTCTCTTATTAACTTCTAAATGAAGCACAATATACATGGAGAATAAAGTGTGTGTATATTAGTATATATGTATATATAATAGTATATATATAGAAAGTGTGTGTGTGTGTGTGTGTGTGTGTGTGTACACTCAATCACTTCTATTTAAAATAGCAAGGGAGCCAGGTATGGTGGCACATACCTATAATCTCAGAACTTGAGAGGCTAATACAACAGGATCACAAGTTCAAGGCTAGATTCAGCAACGTAGAGAGACCCTCAGCAACTTAGCAAGACCCTGTTTCAAAATAAAATAGAGGCTATGGGTATAGCTCAGAGGTAGACCACCCCTGGGTTCAATCCCTAGTACCTTCCAAAAAATAAAAAAATAATAAAAAATGGTAAGGGAAGACACTTCCAATAGCATGAAGGTCAGTTTTAAAGTCTGGACTCTCATATAGGAAAAGCTTCTCTTCCCCAGAAAAGTCATCTTCGTAGAACCATTCATTGCCCAACAAGATCCACTCTTTCTTCTGAGAATAAATAAATGGATATTATGATATATATATATTTTTTTATCAGAACAGAGAGTAAAACTTGTGACTAAAAACTCAGGGGAACCAACTTATGATCTCTGTGCATATGGAGTACATTCATGTATTTCTGCAAAGCCAGTCAGTTTGATTACAATTTCATAGTCAGGACAGAAGGCCTAGGGACAACGGGAGCGTTGAGGTCAGACGGAAAGCGTGAGTTCTCCCACCAGAGCAGAAGTTCAAGGATGTGCCAGGACTCGGGCGCAAGCTCCCAGGCCGGGCCCCCATCCTCGGCTCGTGGTTTTCTTGGTCTTGGGGCTGGCAGGGCTCACTCCTTTGACTTCAGAGGGAGACGGCTGGCCAGGGAGAGGAGGCCATCCTGGAGATTAACTGGAGATGAGCAAATGAGCTGTGCTGGAGCCCTCGCCGTCGGGAAGGGCCCGTGCTAATGGGAGCACTTTGCTAATTTCAGGGAGTACAGGTGCTCATAATAGGATTGTTTTTTTTTCTTTTTTGTGGTACTGGGGATTGAATCCAGGAGCATTCTACCTCTGAGCTACACCCCTAGCCCCATTGTATTTATTTATTATTTTTATTTTATTTTATTTTATTTTGAAACAGGGTCTTGCTAAGTTTCTGAGGCTAAACTCAAACCTGTGGTCCTCCTGTCTCAGACCCCCAAGTACTGGGATTATAGGCATGTGCTACTGTGCCCGGCTTCATAAGAAAAATTTTAATCACACACAGAGAGAGAATATCTGGGGTGGCTGGGTTCCACAGCTTTTATTTTTTTCACTCGATGCATAATCAGGTAGATATGTTAATATAAATATATCAAATATGAATATTTTAGGTATGATAAATCTTATATATTTTTCATACTGAATTTGTGTGGCTGCTAAAGAAATTTCCCTACTGTCAGAATCCTGGCCCTTTCAGCCAGATGTGGTGGCACCTGCTTGTAATCCCAGTACTTGGGAGGCTGAGACAGGAGGATCACAGTTCCAAAGCCAGCCTCCTCGACAATTTAGCAAGGCTCTCAGCAACCGAGTAAGACTCTGTTTCCAAATAAGAAATAATATCAGGCTGGGGTGTAGCTTAGAGGTAGAATGCCTCTGGGTTTAATCCCTAGTGCCAAAAAAAAAAAAAAAAAAAAAAAATGTGGCCCTTTGACAGGATGTCATAAGAAATTCCTCTGGCCCAGGTCCCCTGGTTCCCAAGGGAATCATAATATTCAAATTCCCATGTTTTGAACTTTGATCATGAACTAGTTTTTGTTTTTGCTTCCCACCCCCCCACTCCCAGACTTTCTCATCTTCATAGTAACTCTGAAAGGATAACTGTGTTATTCCCATTTTCACATATGCAAAAACAGAGGCCAAGAGAAGCTAAGCTACTTCCCCACGTCATGTCATTGGCAGCAGTAGAGCTCTGACCTTCACCCGAGCAATAACACTGTGCCTTCATTCTCTTCTGACCGTCTCTTTCTTAATTCAGAAAGGAGTCACAAGGGCATTTCTGAAGGTCCCTGAAAACCACAGACAGCAACAAAAATGCCTGGGAAGTTGCCGGGCATGATGGTGCACGTCTATAATCTCAGTACTTGGGAGGCTGAGACAGGAGGATTGCAGGTTTTAGCCCAATCTCAGCAACTTAGCAAGACCTGTTTCCAAAAAAAAAAAAAAAGGCTAAAAGGCTGGAGGAGGGATGTAGCTCAGAGTTTGCCTGTGAGTCCAATCCCTTGTAACTTTCCCCCAAAAAAAGAATGCCTGGGAAGGAGAGCATGGATATCAGAACATATGTAAATTAAAATTCACAAACCAGGGAGGAAAACCCACCTATTAGGGCTGGCTGAACTGGGCAAAGTGGCACACACCTGCAATCTCAGTACTTGGGAGGCTGAGACAGAAGAATCACAGATTCAGGGCCAACTACAGCAACTTAGACACTGTTTCAAACTAAAAATAAAGGGGACTGGGGGTGTAGCTCGGAGATAAAATGCCCCTGGGTTCAATCCCCAGTACTACCAAAAAATAAAGATGGGGCTGGCTGTTTTTCCCCAAGTCAAGATCCCAGACAGTGCCTGTCAGTTCCAGCTACACACAGGATCACTTGGGCCCAGGTGTCTGCACCTCCGGTTCTGTTTCATTTGGTTTAGGATAAAGCCCAGGCGGCAGTATGTTTCAAACAGCTCCCATCCGCAGCCAGCCAGAACTGAGAGCCACAAATTGATATGAAGTGTCTTTGTAGACCAAAAATTAAATCTTCTCAGTCGTGAATGTGATTTAGTTTTTAACGAACGCGTGAACATGAAAGTGTATGGGGAAAGGGTTAAACCACAAGCTGTCCTACACATGGCACTTGAATGAAGCGATAAGTGGAAAAGAACATTTATGAGAGTCGTCAGACAGGTGTCCATCCATCGGACTTACTGTTGGCATAGTTGTGAACGTGGACCAGGAAAGGAGCGCCCCAGCACAATGACCCGCCATCCCGCCAGGAAGAAGTGCCCAGGGGACTTTGTGGGATCGTTACACAGTGATGGCTGCTGGGGGCTCTTCTCTTTGCAATGGCTTGATGCTGGCCATTCCTAGTGACAGTGACGGGCTCATTACCGTCCCTCTGGCCTTCAGTCTACAAAAAGGAACTTTCACATAGGGAGAGGCCAGCAGTGCCCTGAACAAAGATGGAAAAATAAGAGGCCACCTGCACGTCACATGGGCAGGACAAGACTGGACCCTGGAGCAAAATGGGGCAGCTTTGTGTTTTGCCAAAGTGACGCCTGACAGTCTACAGAGACAGTTAAGAGTTTTCATTTTACTTACGCCAAGTTTTAAAAGGAATTCTCCTTGGAAGTGCACTTCATTTCACACTCGAGTGCAGGACTTAACTCTCTCAAGAGTGGAGCCAGGCGTGGTGGCCCACACCTGTAATCTCAGTACTTGGAAGGCTGAGTCAGGTTCAAAGCCAGCCTCCACAATTTAGTGATACCCTGCTTCAAAATAAAAATTAAAAAGGACAGGGAGAGGAGTATAGCTTGAATGTAGCATGGCTCAAGAGTAGATCACCTCTGGCTTCAATACCCAGTACCACAAAATAAATGAAGTGCTTAGAGCAACTTGGAGAGAGCAAGTATACATTAAATTTGTTAAAATAACACAAATGTATAGCATAGTTATTAAAAGTGGACACCCTTATAACCACTGCCCATGGAAGGCGCTAACTATGCTGTATACCCCAGGACCCTCTTCTGGCTCCTTTCAAACACAGCCTTCATCCCCACAAGAGGAACCACACTTTCCTGGGTCCCTAAACACTAGAGTTGGCCCATTTTATTTTTAGCATCGTTTAGGGCTCTCTTAACCTGTACCCTTTTACCTTTTTCTTCCTCTTCTTCTTCTTCTTCTTCTTCTTCTTCTTCTTCTTCTTCTTCTTCTTCTTCTTCTTCTTCTTTTCTTTTCATTGTAATTTGTGTGTTGCAAAGCTAGGTCATGTCTTCTGCATAGTTCTCCTCAGCTGAGATTTTTCTCTTACATTCCCACCAGGGAGATTCCCATCTACCTCTGGCCTCTGTTTCCTGCAAATTGGAGGCTGTGTCTGGAGGCTTACTCACATTCAGATTCGCTCATCTGAAGATGCGTTCGTAAGCGGTGGTGTGTTCTTCACCAAGAGGCGCATACGGTCTGATTAGCTTTCTTTTGTACGACTTGGAAGCAGCTACTGATGCTCAATTCTTACATCCTTAATTCATGGAGGGATAAACTGTGAGGTTCCAGCCTTATCGTTCTTCATGTATTTGTTGGAATGTTTCTACGCAGAAAACCTTCCCCTCACCTGTCATTTGGCTACTGACACAGTTTGTAGAAGAAAAGCTTGAAGATTTCACTTTACCAGTGGTAAAAAATAAACCACCAGTTTCCAAGTTACCGCCCCCCCCCCAAGAAAGGTGGTCAGTTGCCTTTTTTGAATCATTAGGAACTCATAAGTAAAACCGTTTCATCTGTTTCAGTCTATCACAGTTGTTATAATCTCTCTTTGGAGAATTTCTCATGGCCGTATAATGGCCAAAATTATGCTGGTATGGCCATTGCCCCAGGAAGGATAGACAAAGAATAATAATAGTCTGAAAATGTCTACCCCTCCCTTCTGGTCCTTGAAAGTCATTCGGCCAAGGGAGGCAAGGTGGGGTGTCCAGGCTTCAGGGTCGCTGGCGGGAGCCCTGGGCTCCCATCTTTACTCTGTCAGTTACCAACCTATGTGTGACTGTGTCTCTCCCCCGATCTCTCTGCGCCTCTCTCTCCACATCTACCGCAGGGAGAGTAAGAGCATTGACCTTAGCGAGATACGATGCATGAACTGAGAATGTGCAGAATTCCCACGGAGTGTCTGATGCACAGTAGACACACAGTCAAGTCCCTCCCCTTTCCTCCACTCCTCTTGCAAAGCTCTGGGGACCCGCACTGAGTCCTGAAGGCAGCAAGCTCTCTGCTGAGGCACAGAGAAGCTGAAGAGAAATAGTGCTTTAGGAACCCGTGGGCAATGCATTCAAAGATTTAAATCCATAAACGTGTGTGGTTCTCTCTCTCTCTCTCTCTCTCTCTCTCTCTCTCTCTCTCTCTCTCTCTCTCTCTCTCTCTCTCTCTCTCTCTTTTTCTTTCTTTCACTCTTGTTTTCTTCTAAGGGAAGTTTTCATTATTGCCAGTCAATGAAGATTACTTTCTTCTCCTTTGTTTTCTGAGGCGAGTTAACTGATATTTCTATTTGCTAGCAGTCTTTTATTACAACACAGAGCAGCTTCCCCAGCTTTGAAGAGGATGCTCTTAGCTACAGCACCGTGGGCTTCCCAGGCAGATGAGTGTTAACCCACTTTTATCTAGTTTGAAGGACTCCAGCCCCTAGGGAGGACAGTTTTCTCTTGCACCATTTCAAAAATGCTGAGACAAAGTATCAGGCTCTCGCCCTCACCCAGTGTTGTGTGGACACATCCCACCCTTATGTGGCTTTCTTTGTAACCCTTCAAGGTCCTTTAAACACTGACGTGCTGGTTCATATTTTCCCAACTCATCCTTTCTCACTTGTCAGAAGGTATCATTGTAAAATAGGGTTATGCTTAGAAATTGCCATTTATTTCCAAAGAAACAAAACTCCTTTAAGAGAGTCATGGCTGAAACTAGAGGCAGCCAGGCAAGTCTGAGCCAGTGGTCTACTTGGGCTGGATAACCTTTGTCTACTGAGTAGAAGAAGAGGATTTGGGACATTCTACCATAGTTACTGTATTTGTCACCTTCATGTTACTACAGCAAACTACCTGAGACAAACTACCTTACAAAGAGAAAATGCTCCTAGTTTTGGAGGCTCTAGTCCAAGATTGGATGGCCACACCCCTTGGAGCCTCTGGTGAGCACAACACATCTTGGCAGGGATATGCAGATGGTTCATATCTCAAGAAGGGAAGCAGAGAGAGAGGAAGAGGATACCCTTGAGGGACCCCCAGTGACCTGAGGTCATCCCAGGGGGCCCCACTTCTTAGAGGTCCGCAGCATCTCCTAGTATGGCCATCCTGGGTACAAACCCTTTAACACCGGGACCTTTAGGGGATGTTGCCTGTATTCAAATCACAGCATGACTTAGAACTTCGTTAACACTTAGATAGTTCTTCATGAGAGATGCCAGAAGTCGGTTCCTATGGCCAACATTACTACAGGGCTCCCTGGGTTCTATCTATGCAGAGAGTTTCATGTGCACAGCTGCTTTGATCCTCAGGGCAGTCCTGGGGGAGAGGAGGAGACATTTATATTCTTGCTTTATGAAATACAGAATGGAGGCTTGCAGAGGCACCTGTGACACTGTATCCTGGCTTTATAAAATAGAAGACTGAGGCTCAGACGTGCTAGAACCATGGCTGATACTCGGCCCTTTTTACTCTCTCCTGAGTGTTCTTTGTGCTACACACCCAGGCCTCTACCAGCAAGTGAGTTACACATGAATGAAGTGAGTGCATGTGAATGCACTTCATGCACTTTTACACATGCTAGTATCATTAAAAAAAGAGGAGAGAAGGAGAAAAGCTGGGGTATGGCCATTGGACAGTTCTAAGATGTTCTTGGACCTGAGCCATTTTGGGTGTTCACAGTTTGAAGTAACACTACCTTATCACTTGGGGTTTAAAGTCAACAGTTTGTTTTCAAAACCTAAAGCATCTCTTCATACCAAAAGCAAGGATGGGGGGTACCTTTTTGTTGTTGTCACACTTGCAAGGGGACTGCATGCTGCCCTCTCCTTGCCTCTTTATCGGATTCTTGCTGTTTTGTTTTTTTCCAAAAATTGTAATTTCTAGAGAACTGTGTTGGATCATGACCCACAATTTCAAGGCTTCTGGGAGTCCTATAGATTTGTCAAAGAGACCCACTCCTGAATGGAGAGAGTGCAGACTCCTCCACTCACCGTGCCAGGGCCACAAAGGGATTCAGATCCATCTAAAGAGAGTTACACGAGATCCTGGATATGAAAAAATAATCTGGGAACAAAAGTAGAAAAAAATTTGCATAATATGGCATGCATATCTCATGTTAAAACTGTATTACTATGCTCAGAATAAAACACTTTCACAGAATGTGTTGAGCTTAACTCATTTTGTCCTAAAGATGATTATTAAATAGGGATATAGAATTATCTTAAAGAATGCATCTATGTCATCTTACATGAGAAATCCACTATTTAGCATGATTCACAAAATCCTCATTATACTCATAATATCCCCATCGATTGAGTATTGTAATTGACCTACCTCTGGACTCCTTCACCACTGACTAACTCGGGTTGACAGCTGTATTTCCCTAATTGTGTGGTCCAACAGACACCAACTAGTAGACAATCTTCTTTTGTTTAGAAAAACAGAACAGTATTTCTGCATATAATAATTCATCTTGCAATCACTTAGTTGTTGAATTTTTAACATATTTAGGAGTTATCGAAAGTTGTTTGTTTATTATTGTGATTTTTGTTTTGTTTCATTTTGGGGTATGTTTGTTCATTTGAGAAAACATTATAATAAGAGAAAGAGAACTAACTGGTGCTAGAGTTACAAGTTGCAGATTCAAAAGCCAACTCCAGCACTTACTCTGTATGTGATACTGGGCAAGTCATCTGTTAAGTGGAGATGGTCATTCACAGACTTGGCTATCTAATGGGGTCACTGACAAGGTCAAGTGGGATGAACAAATAGCACTGATGAAAGCATAAGGCAGTGGATAATGTGAGACATGGTTCTTTTGGTTTCATTTTTAAGCTCTTCCCCTACAAACATTCAACAGCTTGGCACATCTACTCTTTTAGTTGTAATTTGTGTTCCACTTTTAAAAATAATGAAATGGATTATGATACAAGAGGCAAGTATAAAAGGACCAGTCAGACAAGTATGTGTGAACAGATGCCAGATAATGAAGGCAAGAGAAATTAGGAGGGATCACTAACACAGAGCATAAAGTTTTCGAAGATTCCTAGTAGCCAAAAGGGAAAACACTCAGCTTGGTTTTCCCAGTCTAATTGAGAAAACTCCCTTTGTCCTTGTGCTGTGTTAGCTCATAACTGAGTGCTACCAAGATAGCTTTATATATATATTTTTACAATGTTATTATTTTTTGTTGTTATACTGGGGATTGAACACAGGAGCAGTCTACTTCTGTGCTACGGCCCCAGCCCTATTTTATTTTTTAGTTTAAAATAGGGTCTCACGAAGTTGCTGAAAGCCTCAGTAAGTTGCCAAGGCTGGCCACAAACCTGCAATCCTCCTGTCTCAGTTTCCCAAGTACTGAGATTACAGGCATGCGCCGCCATGCCCAGCTCAGTGTTATTATTTTTATTTATTAAAGTTATTGACTCTATTACTCTGTAACTATTTCCCTTGTTTTGTAATTTTATCTTATGTGATTCTTTAGTAGATTTTTATGTGCTTTTATTGGTGCACTGTAATTTAACCTCATAATGAAGTTCAGAGTGATAGAAATATACTTTCACGGGGCACTGGGCGTGTTTGCCTCCCCTCCCTGTCCATATTGTTCAGATTGGTGTTGATAACTTGGCATACATACGTAGCATTATCTGGACTGTTGCCCTCCTCAGATCTCCTCCCCACCTACCTCCCTTCCTGAATCGTCTTTCACTATTTTTTCTGGAAACACTCCTCATTTATCTAAAGTCTCTTTTGCTTCCCAATTTCTCTGTAACTTCCACATATAATAACATAGACACAACTCTTCACTTTTTAAGATTGGCTAATCTCAGCATAATTTTCTCCAGTTCCATCCATTTTTGTGCACGTGACATAACTTTGTTCTTCTTTATGACTAAATAAAATTCCATTGTGTAAATGCACCACAGTTTTGTCATGTATCCACTGTTGAAGAACACCTAGGCTGGTTTCACAATTTGGCTGTTGTGAATTGTGCTGCTATAAACATGGATATGCATGTATTGCTCTACTATTCTAACACAGGCTTCATAAATCATTATCAAGTACTTTTATAGAAAACCAAGGTGTCTGCTCTAGTCCCTTGCTTGACAAAGAGTAGGCAACTAATAAATAAATGGTAATGATTATTAGAAGTTTCATAGATTAGCCTCTTCTTCCTCATAATCATCTTTTGTTGCTTATACTGATACCAGAACTGTCAAAATCTGCTCATGTCCTTTTAAGGCATCAGTGGGTTTATGTTAAACCTGATCCATATGAAAGTAAGCTCCCAACGTGAAGGTACGACTTGTAGCATGAACTCTTCCTGCCAGACCTAAAGGGGCATCACTTTGCATTTCTTCCCTTTCCATCTCCTCTGAGTCAAATGCAGTTCCTGGGACAAGTTGATTGACACAGACACTCAAACTTGGGGTGGAAACCTGTTGGTTTTGCCTGCCTAGAAGCCAGGGGAATTCCAGGACGTCCTGCTTCTCATCTTGAGGTTGTGTCTCCTGCGCGAACGTTTCCAAGCTTGTAGAGTGGAGCAGTCGATCATATTTTGATCAGTGCCAAAAACTTGGTGCCAAAGAACATCTTGACATTGCTATTAATGTATGTTGTATCCTGCAATTAAGCAGAATCGGCTTGTAGATGAGTGCTGAAGACAGAGCCTGCCTTTCATGGGAGCGTCATCGCAATGAGCTACAGCTCTCATTAAGTCACTTGGCAATACATCACCACTGTGACCTGTTCTCTAATGATTCATTAGTGTAATTCATCAGCAGGGCAAATCCCACTAACGAGGTATGATTTCAGAGGCAGAGCTACCCGGTGTGCAAGGCACCCAGGGATGGATGTTTGTTAACTGCATCCCGAGACCCCAGAGTCTCTATAGAATGGATCCCCCAAACGCCTCCTTATTGCACAAAGTTGTACTATTTTCAAGCTATCCAAATCAATGACCATCTCTCCCCAATTCTTCTCTGTTTATGTTCCCCACTAACCTCTGATTCCTTCACTTCTCAAGAATATCCATGTATAATTGAGTCATTTGGTTCTTTCCTGAAGAGTTATACTTCAAGAAAAGTTAGCTTCAGCTAGGTATGATGGTGCACACCTGTAATCTCAGTATTTGGGGCCTGAAAGAAGAGGGTCAGAGGTTCATAGCCAGCCTCAGTATTTATTGAGGTCTTCTGCTACTTAGACCCTGTTTAAAATAAAAAACAAAATAGAGCTGGGGATGTGGCTCAGAGGCAGAATACCTTTGGGTTCAGTCCCCAGTGCCACAAAAAAGAAAGAGAGAAAGAGAAAAGTCAGCTTCTTAGATGTCATTGTCAAAGTATCTATGAATTTCTCTATGATTCTTAACTGATATAATTATGAACTAGGAAAGGCTTTTAAAGAAAATAGTCTTATACAATGATGCCTTTCCAATAAAAAGAAGATGGAAAAATGATACTAAAAATCATGGCTAATGTAATTGGTGCAATTGTTTTTTGGGTTTGTTTTTTTTTTTTTCGTGGGGGGTGGGAGTTGGCACTTGGGCATTCTACCTCCAATCTACATCCCCAGTCCTATTTTATTTTTTATTTTGAAACAGGTTCCCACTAGGTTAACTAGTTTTACTAGTTGCTGAGGCTGCCCTCAAACCTACCATCCTCCTGACTCAGCCTCCCAAGTACTAGGATTACAAGTATGTACCACCATGCCCAGCTTAGTTGCTGCAAATGGATATTATATTTGTCTCTGAGCTCCCTCTCAGCAAAATCGAAAAAGGATGAAAAAAAGGAACACTATTTTTGCTTTGAATTTTTCTAATATTAAATTCTAAAAATATTTTACTTAGGTCCTTATATAGGGAACTTTAAAGAACTCAGTGGATGTTGCCTTCAGTGGTAATATTATCAAAACTGCAGTAATATTTTTTGTAGTGATTTCTTATTCTCAATTTTTTATAAAACCAAGGATATGTTATAATGAGAACATTATCAATTCAAGACATTTGTGTGTGTGTGTGTGTGTGTGTGTGTATTAGAGGTAGAGAAAGCCAATGCTGTTCATTTGTATCTAACTTACTTTGGGAATAGAGTTAGAAAACATGTGGGAAGTAAGTGAGATCACTTCTTTCAACAATTTCATTTCATTTCTCTTTTGAACTTCTTTTCGGGAGTTGATAACATATTTTTCTTTATGAAATACAATTTACAAGCAGGAAACTTTCCTCTTTGTAAGTGTGCATTTCAGTGAATTTTGATAACTGCATGTTATCACGTAATCACATCACAATCAAGACATGGAATGGTTCTCTTGCACCCTTTGCAGTGAATCCATGACTCGTAGCTTCGGTGGCCACCGGTCTCCTGTCCATCGCTATAATGTGGTCTACGGTAGAATTTTTAGTAGACAGAATCATGCATGCAGTCTTTTGTGTTTGACTTCTCTCACATAGCATCTTTGTCATTGTATGCATTGATATTTTGTTCATTTTTATCACCGAGGAGTGTTTCATTATTTGTGTTTATGATGAAAAAAATCTTAAAGGACATTAAGTGTAACAGCTAAAAGGAATGGGAATATGACAGCAATCACAGGGTGATGATGTGTGTTGTTGCTTGAATAGAGAACAAATGCCTTCTATTCCAATATATTATCTTAATACGTGACAACGACCAGCTTGAAAGCCAAGCAATGGCAGGAAGCAGCCTCTCCAGCTTGCCATTATATCGGCAGTATTTAGCCCAGCACCTGCATTTACGGGGTGCTTAATAAATCATTGTTAAATGAGTGGACAAGGATGTTAATAGATGCTCATCCTCCATATACAACAGTGACACGTAGAGAGAGGAGTCCCTCAAAATAATAGAAAAATATAAATAGAAAAGTTACGATAGTTACCACTTATCAAGCACTTATCACAGAAGTGCTTGTGAAGTGGCTGGGGATTCTAAACATACTTCATATTCCTCCCAGACCTATTTTTAGCTCTGTTACTTCTCTATTTTTTAAACCTTTCCTATCCACTGTGTTTTCTCCTGACTTTCCACCTTGGGGATAACCAACTCAGTACCTGTACTTTGTACTATCCTTTCCTTTGCTCTAAGAGTGTTTCTAAAAATTGTGTAATTTTCCGAATTATGCATGCTGTTAAATTCTAAAATGTTTTTTTTTAAACATATAAAAGTGTAACCAAGAATGGTGCACTTGGAAACAAAACACCACAGAATGTTAGCATTTAAAGATGGTGTAGTCAAAAGTCCTCATTTTTAACTGAGGAACAGACTTAACTGTGGAAAATGAGGACCTCCAAATCACAAACATGTAGTGGTAAATTTTGTGCAGTTGATGATCTTTTAAAATACACTTTTTATTGGTGCATTGTAGTCCCAAATCATTGTAGTTCAGAGTAATAGAGACATACACACAGCATTTGGTGAATCTCCCCCCGGCTCCCTCCCTCCCCCATGTTCCCCTTGCCCATACATGATGTTGAGATTGGCATTGGTAATTAACAGTTGGATACTCCCAATAAGCAAGCAATTTGCAGAAGTGAGCTGAAAGCAAAAGGGGCCCCCTGTGATTGCATGCTTCTTCATTTCTACACTGCTCAGGAGAATTGAAAGTGTGTGTTCTATGGTATTGAGTGATATTTTAGAGCCCATCAAGGGAAAAAAAAAAAAAACCTATGCAAGGAGTCTGCCATATACGTGAATTAGAATCCACATCAAGGCAAGGAAAACAAGTTGATAGCCAGGCTTGGTGGTGAATGCTTATAATCCCAGAATTTGGGAGGTTGAGACAAGAGGATTTTCAGGTTCATGGCCAGCCTCAGCAACTTAGCGAGGCCCTGTTTCCAAATAAAAAATAAAATAGGGCTGGAGGGATATCTTGGAAGTAGAGTGTCCCTGGATTCAATTGCCAGTATCAAAACAAACAAACAAACAAACAAGTTGATAAAAGAGGGTCAGATTTTGTACCAGAAGCAAATCAAACCTCAACTCCACTGAATATTTTAGTGAACGGCAGAATCTATTAATAACATAACTTAAGGTAAACCTTTGTCTGGACTTTTCTCTAGAAAATCAGCAATCAGATTTTCAAGTGGAAATTAAATTTCACCTGAAATCTTTCTACATTAATTTTGGCTCGTATGTTTTATATTCATGCAGCTTAATATCCACAAAGATTTGCATTCAGCAGATAAAGCACCATCATGTATTGGCCCCATTCTGCTCTGAATTCCATAAACCTGATGAAGAATAAAGAAATCAAATTGAGTTGGTTTTGCAAGCCCAGCAAGGTGATGCCCAAACCAGTGGGTCAGGTGTCCCTTTGCCACTAGATGAAATTCTAGTTTACTCCATCCATTCATCCACCCACCCACCCACCTATCAGTTCAAAAATCCTTCATGGAAAACTTTCTAAGTGCACAGGAGCACAGGAATAAAGTACTCCAATCATTCAAGGGGAAGAACAAAGCATTTTAATTTCAGAAAAGAAGAAGACCTCCAGAGGAGATGACTTGTGGGCTGAACCTGGTGTGCGGAGAGAAGCATCATAGTTTGTTCACATGAGGGAGTCAATTCCAGAGGCTGCAGAGGAACTCTATGCAGAGGGCAGTAAACAGGGCATCTTCAACGTAGGTTCCATGTGGAAGGATGTAAATGCTTTCAAGGGGGGGATATACATCAAAGTAGGTCAAAATGTTTTTTATTGTATTTCAACACCAAGTAAAGAGACTGTAGCATCATTGAAAGATCCTATACTACCTAGTATCTTTAAATTCCTAATGATTATAGTACCATAATAAAAATGTTTAAGTCCTTCAAAATAGGACATTGATTGAATAGAATGTCGTCATGAGAGAGAGAGAAGGAAAGAGGGAGGAACTTTGTGATATAATGTTAAAAGAAATTTAAAAATTAGATGTGCAATATAACAACTAGATACAGATGGTATAAAAAGCTTATACTCACCCCCAGTTGATTGGGATGAAGATAACCAACATCAGTATTTACAGTAGTCATTTCTGATCAATAAGCTATCTTCATTTGCTTCAATCCCATGATAATACCTTTGAGTAGACATTCAAACAAGAAAAGCTAGATTTGAACAGCCTCTGACAACTTACCCAGCAACCTGGAACTCATTACATATGTCTGTGTTGCAAAATTTGTTTGGTAATCTTCTAAATAATGATGCATTTATAAGCTCTAAAATCAGAAAATAGATATGTAATAAAAATGTCAGAAGAATAATGATGACATATTATATAACATATGTAATTACACATACAATTATATATAAAGATTTTTAAATAAACAGTAATGTCTAAGTCCCTGGTTGTTTAAATGTTTGTAGCTAAGGATAATTGATAAAGACAGCTGTAGTTACTTCTGGCTAACTACCCATGTCAAAGTTCAGTTTTCTATGATGTATAAGGAAAGAAGTAAGTTTCTACTTTTCTAAATGATTCGACATCAGGGTTTTGAATTTTTAAATTTTTATTAATTTTTATTTCTTATGGTGCTAAGGATTGAACCTAGGGGCATTCTACCTCCAAGGTACACCCCCAAGCCTATTCTATTTTTTTTTTTTTTTAATTTGAAAAAGGTCTCACTAAGTTACAGAAGGCCTCACTAAGTTGCTGAGGCTGGCTATGAACCTGGGATCCCCCTATCTCAGCCTCTCAAGTTACTGGAATTATGGGTATGTGCCATCTCCCCCAGTTTAGAGTTTTTAAATAGTGCATGTTGCTTGTCCTCTTGGATAATAAGTTGAATTACAAATATCCTCAGATTGACTCTATGTTTACTCTGCAAAACGGGGTACTTCTATTACAGTATTGGTTTATTTTAGTAAGTATTACAAGAACCCTTATTAAACAAACAATGGGGCTAGATTACAATTACTTTTAAATAGTAGTGAACTTGTGCTGACTTTAGGATAATTTAGCTTTACCTTTACATAGCCCCACTACAGTATTTCTCTTAAGAAAAAAAAGGACTAGGACCAGTCTCTTTCAACAGAGGACTTACAATCAGTTTCCTGATGGATGGTTCAACATTTTATGGTACTCTCTACACAAGTTTTCTTGTTTTCCCAGGCTACAGCCTGCAAACCTGCCAATCGTAATGTCTTAATATAATCTATACCACATACATGACAGGCTGCAAGTTCAACATCTGCCGAGAAGTGTGGATTTGATTTTACCATTCAACCTGTCTGCAGGCAGGTTGGCTGCTGTCTAAATTGCCAGTGGGTACTCAATCAAAAATACTATCTCCCTTCACTTTTCTGGCAGGTTCTCCCAAACTCCATGTCCCTCCTGATCAGTCTTCTCTGTGAATCAGACACAAGGAGACACACTAGAAACAGATCAAGACGTGACAGGTTCGAGAAGGCGGAACGTAGGGACTGTGGAACTGCCCGCATCCATCTATAATTGCACCTCCAGAAGACTTAATGTTTTCAGTAAAACAAGTTACTCAATAAAATAGCTCAGGTCATCAGCTGCATATGTTGGCTAAGCATAGTATATGTGTTTGTCCATCCTAAGGGGGCATTTACCTCATACTGATTACAGAAGCACTGCAGAAATTTCCTACTGTCCATAAACAGGTCGCTTTTCTTGCCAATCCTATTCCCCTAGCCTGTGCAAGTTCATAATTAACGATCCTACGATATATAGCTATACTTTCTCAACTGTTCTTTATTTCTCAAGATGCCGCTCTAATGATACAGCAAACATAACGTGGCTGGGATGGGAATGGGAGGAGTTGTGTTAACCACTTGACTTCATCTTCCACGGGAAGTCGCCAGTGGTGTCTCCCTCTACCACCAAAGAGTCTTAGTTTTCCTTTGTAGTTACTATTTCTTCATGCCTGGGTTCCTTGTGATTGCCTCTATTTTTAGCAGTATCCTTTATACTTCTGTTTTTAATATGGATCTCTTTTCTTCCAGGATGGTTTCATGTGTTTTCTTTTTTTTTTTTTTTTAATTTCTCTTCTGAGCATAGTCAGAGGGCCTTTCATCTCTTAATTATTTAATTTTTCTCTTTCATCTCCTCTATGGATTCTTTGATGCTCTGTACAACTACCAAAGATTCCATGTTTCCTTCCTTTTAAAAAAAAAAATAGGAGTATTTGTAGTCTTTCTCATTTCCAATTCCCTGAAATGAATGGACTGTTTTTAATGGTCCCTTTTGGCTTTTTTGGATAGGAGACAAGGGAGTGTCCTGGTTATTCCACTCAGGTGCCATATTTGGTCCCTGCTCAGTATAAGCCTTCTACATGTGACTTTCTATTCACTCATGACTATTATGAGAAGTATGGGTGCATGCAGAGAGGAAATTGAGGCCCGCATGGACACTCAGGAATGTGCCTTCTGCCCTAGAAAAACATTTCTTTTCTGGGGGACCAAATCACTGCAGCAGTGGTTGTGGTGACTCCTCACTAACTCAAAATTTTCTTCTTTTTTAAATTTCATATCTATTCTGTTCACCTTCTCCCCTCCGGAGTAAGTGTTTCCAGGTTGCCAGGAGCCAAAACTCTGCAAGAATGTTTCCTTGTTTCTGATGTTCTGTCTACTAACTCATTCCCCACTCTCCAAAGGGATAGATGGTTGCCTAGGTCTCTTAGGACCTGCAAACTCATCTTCAGAAAGAGCTGTACCATGCTGGTGATGTTTGCAAAGATTGACTGGCATTTGCTTTTGTTTTTCCTCAATTTGGAGCACATATCACTGCTTTGACCAAGCTATCTTTTTAGTCCATGATTTGTGGTTGTAGTTGTTTTCTAGTTTAATTATAGATAACACTTTCTACTCTAGTTTCCATTCCTTCTGTTCATTTCCATCAGTTTCAGAAAGGAGAATATACGTATTTCTACTTGACCATCCTTTACTATGTGAATATCATGTCACTTCTGCAATGCATACAAAAATAAAAATATTCCCAAAACCTTCAAAGTCCTTTCTCAGATCAGTGGTAGAAAATGACAGTTCTTCATAAACTATGACAACCTACGATGATTGCTTACCAATTGGTGTTTTTCACTGGTTCTTGTCCACCCATGTTGGTACCCCATATAAGTCCTCCAATCATCACTGGCTAGTGGTAAAAAGCTGTGTAGACTTTTTGCTGCTCTTTCCCTATCAAAGATAAAGTGTTGGGCTGATCAATGAAATTAAATTTTATGCATTATATGGTTGCCCCTTCTTCGATTTCCTTTTTTCTTCTCTTCCTCCTCCTCTTTTTTTTTCTCTTCTTTTTTTGTTTTTAATTTTCAATGCATCAGACTTACCTCCTATCCCAGAAGCTCTTGTTAGAAAGCATTAAATTGAGCATTGAAGATTAATTCCCCGGCAGGTCAAGAGGAGACCAGCATGTAGCCAATCCTACCTTCGTGATCATTCTTAATGGCTTCAGCACAGTGTGAAAAAGTAAACAGTTGTGACAAGAGATGTAATGGATGAGCGGGGTGAGACAGGTCACCCCGCTGAAGCTCATCCTCTCCTTCTGCCTACTCTGTAATGAAGTAGACTATAGCTTTTGAGATCATCAAAGACTTGTATTGTAAAACATATTTCTGGAGTGGGGAAGGATCTTGAGTAAATATATTATGAATGATGGTGCTAGTGACACCAAAGGAATAAAAATAATGAATGGGGTATGCTTATCCTGAAGTTTTAGCCTAGGAATCCTGGTATTAATAAGATCCCCCTTCTCTCTGCCTTCCACCACTCTCTTTATGTGCAAACACACCCCATTAGAAATGGTTTTTATCTTATAATAATTACTTGGAAAAGTGTGATTTTATAATTGTTAAGGACACCAAGATTATAGTTTTCTCCCAAATCCAATATATCTTATGCCTTCTCCAATACTGAGAACTCACAGATTCATAGAAAATGAACTGAGTTACTGGTCAAGCTGTCCTTCTCCATTTTATAGAATTACAAATAACAGTGAGATACTTTTCCCTTCTCTCGCTAATCTCTAAGTCTCAGAGGGATACTCTGACAAAAAAGAAATAAATTTAATGTCCTATTCACCAACACACATTGCTATTCAACTTTAGATTAGACAATTTCACAGAAAAATTAGCCTGGGCAGGTTATATGTTCCTAGAAGTCAGTTTCTAACAATGGTTATTATTATAGTTAACATTTACTTAGCATTAATGATGTGCTAGGCACACTCATAAGCATGGTATATACTTCATTTGGTTTAATTTTCCCAGACAGGAAGTGTTCTTTTGTTAGTTTACAGCAAGCTAAAGTTTATAACCGTAGTGGAAAACATAACCTTCCAGTCTCCAGAGCCCATGGTTTCCATCTCTGTACTGTTAGAGGGTTGTCCAGTATGGTAGCCACCCACCATGTGGAGCAAGCACTACTTGTCCTCAATAATAAATGTTGAGTACTGCTTAAAAAACAAAATAGTTGAGCACTACTTATACTCAATAAAATGTGCCTAATGTCGAGCCGGGCATGGTGGCGTACGCTTGTAATCCCAGCATTTGGAAGGCTGAGACCGGAGGATCCGGGTTCGTGGTCAGCCTCAGCTACCTAGTAAGGCCCTCTGCAACTTAGTGAGACCCTGTTTCAAAATAAAGAATAAAAATTGGGGCTGGAGGTATAGCTCGGAGGTAGAATGCCCCTGAGTTCAATCCCCAGTACTGCAAAAAAAAATGTGATTGAGAAAATAAACCTTTAATTTTCTGGAGGGTACTGGGAATTGAACCTAGAGGTATTCTACCTCCAAGCTATACCCCCAGCCTTAAAAAAAAAAAGAAAAAATAATAATAGGGTTATAGGTATGAGCCACCACACCTGACTGATTTTATTTCATTTTCATTTTAAATAGTGACACAAAACTACCATATTAAACAATAAAAAGTAACTGGTCCTCTCTAAGATTCCCTTTTTTATGTTTCCTATTATATAGCAGCAGATAACTGTCTTGGTCTGTTTTGTGCTGCTATAACAAAATATCATAGACTGGGTAAATTACAAAGAAAGGAAAGTTACTTCCTCACAGTTCTGGAGGCTGAGAAGTCTGAGCTTGAGGGGGTGGCATCTGGAGAGGGCTGCCTGTGTCATCCCACGGCGGAAGGAGGAAGGGCAGAGAGTGGGAAGGAGAGAGGAAAGGGCGGCCAGTTTTCCCTTTTATAATGAGTTTACCCTGGAATAACAGCATGAATCCATTTGTTCTCCTGACCTAATCCTCTCTCACTAGGACCCACTTCCAAGCACTCTTGCACTGGAGATTGTTACCAACACATGCTTTTGGGGGACACATTCTAACCACAGCAATAGTCAGTGCACTGAGCAAGAACTGTTATAGCTGTAAAATCCCTGTTGCCATAAACTCCCATGAAAATAAGAAAATCTTGACAAAATGAAGAATGTGGTTTATCATAGGCTTGTTTTATTGAGTCTCTGGGAATATCTGCTCCTTAAAACAAGCAAGTAACTCACACCCAATAATAAAAAAAAAATAAACTTATAGTTTGCTGTTAACATTTTAAGGGTTATTTCAAAAAGGCATTTGAAATTAATAACTTGGCATTCCTGGGAAATTTAACCAAAGGATTGTTCATGAAGACTCAGGCCAGAAAAACAATACAGCTTTTCTCAGGAAATGGAAGAATTTGCATCAACCTTAAAGGTGGTGTATTTGGTGTGACTACACTGGTCCTCCTTCTTTAGAGCAATGTTAAGGCAAAGTCTTTTGAATTACTGGGTCTCTTCCAGCTTTCTGAAGTCCACCCAGAAATCCTGTTAGACCTTTAGTTTGACTTCTCCAGAGCCGCCAAACCACATTCTTTATTCAGAAGTAATCTGTTCCCTGAGATCTATTAGGTTGTTCCCTTAAGAAGTTGGGTTGTATCATTGTCTACCAATGTGTGTGAGCTCCAGTTGATCTATATCTTTCTAGCATCTAATAATATTTTTTCTTTATCTTTTTATTTATTCGTTGGTACTAGAAGTTAAATCCAGAGCTGTTCTACCTCCAAGCTACACATGCATCCTTTTTTAAAAATTTTATCTAGAAACAGGGACTTGATAGGTTGCTGAGGTCTTCACCAAGTTGCTAATCTTGAACCTGGGATGCTCCTGTCTCAGCATCCCAAGTACTGGGATTACAATCATGCCCCACCATGCATGACAATATCTCGTATTTTTAATACTAGCCAGTGTGTGTGGTACCATCTCATTACTGTTTAAATTTGCATTTTCTAAGCCGGGCGTGGTGGCGCACGCTTGTAATCCCAGCATTCGGGAGGCTGAGACCTGAGGATCCGGGTTCGCGGCCAGCCTCAGCTACCTAGTGAGGCACTCCGCAACTTAGTGAGACTCGGTTTCAAAATAAAGA
>PVLC010006745.1:7316-67575 GCA_004027655.1 Graphiurus murinus
TCTCCTCTCCTCTCCTCTCCTCTCCTCTCCTTCTCTCTCTCTCTCCCTTCTCTCTCTCTCTCTCTCTCTCTCTCTCCCCTATGACCTCTAGATTAGTGTTTCCTGCTTGTGCACTTGATTGTAATATGGCTGCTGCAGTTTGAGGCATGCAGGCCCGAAGAAAATAAGAAAGCAAAGGGCAAGAGGCTGACTCCTCTAGAAATCTTTCCTGGGGCAGGGTGTGAGGTGCACACCTGTAATACCAGTATTTGGAAGGTTGAAACAGGAGGATCTTAGGTTCAAGGCCAGCCTCAGCAACTTAGAGAGCCCCTCAGCAACCTAGGGAGATCTTGTTTCAAATAAAGTAAAAAGGGCTGGAGTGGAGGTCAGAGCTCTCAATTCTCAAGCACCAAAAAAAAAAAAAAAAAAAAAAAAAAACTTACCACATGGGCCTCTTAGCTATAGAAATCTCTAGAGAGATAATTTTCTGGCCTTTTCATGAGAAGACAAGGGAAAATTAGGTTTTGGATGCTTTGGGGTACTTGTGTGTGCTATGCACATCATGTAGCCTTCTTAAAGCAGCCCAAATGTCCACTAGTACCCTTGGGAGCATTTGAATTGAAAGCCCAGGCGATTCTTTAGCCAATTAAATTAGAATCTCTGGCTAGGACACAGAATCAGTCATTTTAAAGATCTTCAGGTGATTCTATTATGCAGCCAAGAGCTGTAGCCGCTGCTGTTAAGGCTGTTCCCGCTGTTAACTCTGACCTGATTCTCGCTGGGAACAAGTGATGCATTATAAACTTATCTTTTTGAAAGAAATGAAGTCAGAATACTATAGTGATACATGCTTATTCATGTTTAGAGAATCATAGTTCACAGTGTTCAAACCAACCAACCTAAGTATCTGTGAACAGATGGATGACTAAAGAAAATGTGGAATATATACACAATGGAATTCTATTCTGCCACAAGGAAGAGCAAACTTATGTCATTTGCAGGGCAATGGATAGAACTAGAGAATATTATGCTAGCTGAGGTCAGCTGATCTCAGAAAGTCAAGGGTTGTATGTTTTCTCTCATATGTGGAAGGTAGATAGAGAATAGGAAACAGAAGGGTCTTAAGATAAATGAGGAGAGAGAACAGGAGAATAGTAGAAGGGGATTGGGGGAGGGAGCTGGAGAGGGGATAAAAGAGAACTGATGAAGGAATCAGTTTAAATAATGCTTCGCCCACATATGAAGGTATCACTACCAATCGCATGATGGGATTGTGTGGAGAAGGGGAAAGGGAAACACCAAGTGCCCATATGTCGGTATCACTTTGAACCTCACTATGATGCATAATGCACCAATGAAAGCATTAAAAAATATTAGAGGTGGGAAGGACCTTAGGGATCACAGAAAGGGAATTGCTCAAGGTTGAATTTGTAGTCAGTGAAGAGTTTGGGGTGGGAGAGCCTGTTCCTTTGCCTATCCTCTCATAGCTACTAGCAGTCTCTGCTCACGTTTTCTATTTCATCCACTCAAATGCGATATGAAATACACAGGTCTTTGGGAGAATTTAACCTTGATCCAATTACTACTAAAGGTAGAAGAGAGCAGATAGTCTTGGACTGCAGCTTTCTCTTCTCCACCCTAGGAATGATGGCCTGAAATCCAATTTGGGATGAGCGTGCAATTTAAATGTTTATTTAATTCAGAGCCATTTCTTAGATAGCATGCGCAGGGGCTTGAATTACCATGGCTTTCTACCTCAGGCTCCCTTACTAATCTCTCCTGACATTTTTCATTGAGTGTACAGCTGCCCAAAAGCCCGATGCTAGTTTATATGCCCTCATTCTTCTGAAACCAAACAGCTGGCCTGAGCCCCTGGTGGTGTCCATTAACATGGGATTTCCAGGCTGTTCTCACTGGAAACAGTGAGATCATCCATTCTAACTGAAGCTTGGGGAGGTGGAATGGCTTGTCCAAGTTCACCTAAACTATTAGTTGCAGCATTGGGACGATAGTATCAGCCTTTAGGTTAAATTGATTGATGTTTTTGCAAAGCTGAAACCCTATGACTCTTCAACATCTTTAGTTAATTTAGGACCCCAAACAAAACCCATCTTGCAGGAATAACTCAGCTAGCAGAGGGAAAAGCAATGATTCTGTGCATTTTCTGAATTGCCACTGGCATTGCTGAGCTACACCTGAAGCCGCTGGCGGCACCTAGCACATGCCTGGCCCATGTGGGTTCTCTCCATGGGTTTGCTGGTCTGAATTGATCCCTGCAATCCCTTTGCTTTGCTACCATTATTTAGAATGCTTCTACAGGACCACATTATTACCAGCTATTACATTTTGAGCAAAGTAACAAGAAATTTACTATCTTTGAGATTTATGTGAAAAAGACTTGTGGTAGCTGGAAGTCATACACAGACTGATGAGTGTTTTACGGTAATGTGATCTCAAAGTTCAATTTCTCAAGTTCTCTAGGTGATGCAAAATGATTGATTCTGAAAATGAACCCTGAAGAAATAAATTGATTCCTTTGAAGTAAGCAGACCATTAATTCTTGACCTTAAAATCTCTAAAATGTTTTAAAAGGAGTTGACTTGGCAGTTAGCTGCGTTTTATGGAGTTAACTCTTTTTTCCCTTCTTTTGTTATATTATCTCATTATCTTATCTTGCTAAGGTCTATCTGAAAGCTTTGTAGTTCCTAGGAAAATGGGATGAAGCTGGCTCTTCACCATGTTTCTTAATGCTTTAGACACATATGCAGTCGATGGTTGAAGGCATTGTGGTAGGGAGGGGGGACTACAGCCAAGGAAAAGCTCAAAGCTGCCTTCTAGGGCCACCTTAGAAAAGAGTGGTTATTTTAGAGATGGGTCTAATTTGATTTGGTGACAGAGACTGACTCTCCTACAGCCATCCCCAGGGCAGCCTGCTTCAATTCACCATGGAGCACACTTGTCACTTAGGTTCTGTGTATCCAGACTGTGTAAGAAGCCCTGCTCTACTTTCGGAAACTCCCCTTGCCCCTGCCTCAGTCTACCACTGTGGGAGCTCTAGTGCATGAGCTTAAACTTCAATCATTCTTTTGTGCATTTCTTCATGTATTTATTTAGCCAGCATTCAGTGGTTGTCTACCAGATTCCTGCTTCTAGCATTTGTCAGGCTCTGGGCTAGAAAACAATTGGAGGCTTGTATTTCAAGTTAAAACTCCAAGTATCAAATTGTTTAGTTGTACAGAGATCTGGAAAGCCAGGTTCAAATGTTTATTTCTAGGACTCTCTGGAGTTCTGCATTAAAACTCAGAGGTGTGAGGAGAGCTCTCCATCCCCCAGGCCCTGGTCCTCACACACCATCCTCCCTCTCCTCCACCCTGTCTGCTCAACATTCTAAGGAATCTCATCTGTACGTGCTGCCCTTGGCCACCCTCTGAGCCTTGGGTCTCACAGTGGTGTGTGATCTGCCTTTGGGAAGGTAAGAGGCCCACTTGGGTCCAAGAAGTGGGTTTGGGGCCACTTAGAGCTCCTGGTTCCTGAGTACTATGGTGTCACCTAGAAGCAAGGCAGTGTGCTGTGGGTGGGCACATCCCTTTGGCCTTGTGGATTCCTCACCTCCCAGGGAGGGTATTGTGCAGGGACCCACAGCAGGCCTCCAGCTGTCCCAGTCTCAGAAGGATGCTGTGCGCCCAAGGCTGGGAGGTAACAATAAGCAAGACTCCTAAGATGCTTGCCTTATTGAAGAAGACAAAAATAAACTAATATAGGTGACCGAGCCAGGTGTGGTGGCGCAGGCCTGTATTCCCAGTACTTGGGAAGCTGCGACAAGAAGATCGCAGGTTCGAGGGCAGCCTCAGCAATGTAGTGAGTCATCAGGGTTCTAAGATTATCAGTGGATAAATCCATTAATTGCTTAATAATTAGAATGGGTGTATTGGGTGGTAATAGTGTGTGACTGCAGGAAGGAAGTCACCGGGGATGTGGCCTTGGGGACTGTATATGTCCCTCTCCCCCTTCCCCTTGCTCTGCCTCTGCTTACAGCCTCTGTGAAGTGAGAGCAGTGTCCCTCCATGCACCCTGCTGCCACTGCCACCACCATTTATGCTCCAGAGCCGGCCCTATGAACTGAAACCTCTGAGACCATGAGCCCAATACATCTTTCCTCCTCTAAGTTGTTCTTGTCAGGTGTTTGGGTCACAGCAATGGGAAATCTTGACTAAAACACCAGAAAAGGTCTCTCAGAGGTGGTGACATCTACATGGAGACCCAATAATGTGGAAGTACTTTCCAAGCAAGGCAATACAGGGGTATGATGGCCCAGAGGTTGGAAAGGGCTGGTTTATCTCAGGAATGGTGGGTGGGTGGTCAAGTACTCTGGTGAAGGGCGTGGGGTAATATGAAGTGGGCCATGTCTGTAGCGGCCAGCACGACCCCAGTGATACAGAGCCGAGAGAAAAGAGAAATGGGCCTGAGCCTTAGAACTACTAGACTTAAGGCTCAGGTTCTCTGCTTACTAATTGGCATCCCTGAGCAAAAGACATCCCCTGGCCTTAGTCACCTCACCTATGAAACTGAGGTGCTTCATAACTATCTCGTATCCTTTGCCGGAGTGCAGGAGGACCGGATGGAATGCTGCTGCTCCAGATGCTGGACACAAGGTAACGACGCAGTGGTGAGCAAAGATGGGCTACCTTGAGCTGTTCTAGGGGCTGCTGCTGGGAAGAGCTTACCAGTCACAGGGAGTGTCTTGTCACCTCTGATGGAGGATGGTTTTCCAGGGCAGACCCAGACCATCCTCCTCCCCTGTCCCTGCTTGCAGATGGGCGCTGAAGGCCTTCTCATGTCCCATTTGCCCTGGGAGAGAGCTCTGCTGATGGAGCAGAAGAGGCCCAGCAGGCCACGGAGCTGGCCCAGTGTGGACAAAGAGGTTCCCTGGCAGGCAGCCTCTTCTTCGCCTCCACCAAGTAAAGTGCTTAATATACACGTTAATTTTCTTGAAAAGAATCTTGCCCATAACTTGTTTGAAACAATGCCAACAGTATGTTAGGTGAAAACATAGACTTCCAATTTTGCTATAGTAACACTTATGAGGCATTCCTTTTTTTTTTTTTTTTTTTTGGCATTTTTGGTATTGGGGCATGCTGCCTCTGGGCTACATCCCCAGGCATGTTTTATTTTTTTTTTTTGCGATACTAGAGATGGAACTGGGGGCATTCTACCTCTGACCTACAGCCCTAGCCCTGTTTTTTATTCTTTCTTTCTTTATTTTTTTTAGTATTAAAACATTTTATTTGTAAATAACTTTTCAAGCATGATTTAAACAATGCTTGCTTACTGTGTAAGTTCTGCTATGGGATGATCATCTTTTCTATGCCTGGGAAAATTGTCGGATTCCTGTCTAATTTTGGATTAGCCCCAAAATTTTACTGTTTACACTTTCTTTCTTTTTTTTTTATTCGCACATTGTTGTAAGCAGACATCTTTGTTAGGTACAAATTGAAAACGACATATGTGCCCACATTTCTCATTTGACCTCTTCCCCCAATTCCCACCCCGCTCCCTTGCTCTCCCTCCCTCTCAGGTTCAATTTAGTGAGGAATCTTGATGTTATTCTTTATTTTGAAACAGGGTCTCACTAAGTTGTGGAGGGCCTCACTAAGCAGCTGAGGCTGGCCGCAAACCCGGATCCTCCAGTCTCAACCTCCCAAATGCTGGGATTACAAGCGTGCGTTACCATGCCCGGCTGCCCAGGCGTGTTTTGAAACAGGGTCTGAATAGGTTGTTGAGAGCCTGTTCCTGAGGCTGTCCTTGTGAAACAGACATTTTCTTTCAGGGGTTCTTGTCTACGAAGTACAAAGAATGACACTTGCAGACAACAGAAAGGTGAGTGGAGAGTTTATTGTAAAGAGAACAAGGAAGGGGACAAAGAAGTAGAATAACCCTGTGGGCAATGGGACCCTGGAGTCCGGCATCTGCCTTATGGGCACTACTTGGGAGTAGCCCAAGCCACATGCTCTCACTTGCAAACTGCTTTTTCCCAAAGTCCACATGATTTACCAAAGAGAGATGCAGGTCTTTGAGTCTCCTTCTATCGGTCGGTTGGGATTCCTGATGCTGTTTCCTGGACTTTATGAGAAATCTCCTGGGATTGTTTATCAGCAAGAACAACTGGAGTTTGGTGAAGCCTTGGTCACTCTCAGGAGGCTTTTGATCTCATTATCACTTTTCAGGCGTTTTGGAAGTTAGTTGGCATCTGTTGCCTCTCAGGAAGTGAAGTTTTTATACCGTGGCCCTCTGGCCCCATCTGCCTACTTCTTTCCACCTCCTCAGTTGAACCTGTGATCCTCCTGTCTCTGCCTCTCACATACTAGGATTGCAGGCATACACCACTGTGCCCAACGAAGCATTCCTTTTTGACAGGCACCCATTCCCTTGATGTCTAAGTATTGTCTTTCCTACAGATCTGCATGCATGTGGGATAACTCCATGTTTTCTAAAAGGCATAGAGAACGTATATCGGTGCTTTCCTCTTCCCCTTTGTGTTTGTCACATTGATGAATTACTAGAAGATGACAGTTCTGTCTGAAAGGCCATTCTAATACAGTTTAAAAGAGTTTTGTACAAATTAAATCATCTAGTCCTCACATCCCCATTTTGCAGACGAGGAAATTGAGACATACAGATTTTAAAGTAACCTGTCTCATTGCTCATAGCTAGATAGCTTTTAAAATAAACATGTCATCCCCAGGGTAGCTGAGGCTTGGTGAGATGAAGCATCTTATCCAAGATCACAGGACCAGTCGGTGGCTGAAAAGTGGGACTGAAATTGAGGCTTGTCTGCCTCTAGACCTGACTGCTTATAAACCTGCCTACCTGAGGGCCCCAGTATTCCAGTACCCAGAGTAGGAAAACCCAGGTTGGGGGCAAGAGCCATTTTAGATGCTATTTTGTGGTTTGAGCACTGTGGGGAATGGGAGGTTCCATGATTCTTCTGTGGTGGAAGTTTTAACAAGTAACAATGAGGACAGATGATGAGTGAAGAAAGAAAAACATTGGAATTGAATGATCTATAACCTGGATTATGAGACTTGGACTAAGTCAGAATTGACTTGGTTTAGAACTTCCTGCTAAGAGCCTCCTGTTGGCCTCAATATTAGAACTCAGAACTGGATCCAAATGTTAGTGGGCTAATTTCAACTCAATTTTACTGCTTGGGAAAAATTACCTTTTTTTGTTTTGCTTTTAATGCTTTCCAAAGGGAAGAGACAAATCTGGAATTTTTCTCCCAACAAATTTGAGAAATCTAAATGATACAACTGAAAAATATCAATCAAGTAGCACACACATAACTTTCCAAATATGAAGTGGGAGCAAAGGTAATTTTTCATGTACAAAAACAAAAACAAAACAAACAAACAAACAAAACATCTAGACACGGACTTTACACACTTCACAAAAATTGACTTAAGAGGATCAAAGGTCTGTAAAATCCTGAAGATGGCAAATAGAAAACCTAGATGACCTTGGGTTTGATCATGACTTATTAGATATAACACTAAAGGCATGATTCATGAAAGAAATAATAAGTTGGACTTCATTAAGTTAAAAATCTCTGTCAAGAGAATGAGAAGACAAGCCGCAGACTAGGATAATATATTTGCAAAAGACACATAAAGGACTGTTACCCAAAATATGAAAATCTCTCTCTCTCTCTTTTTTTTTTTTTTTTTTTTTGCGGTAGTACTAAGGATTAAAAACAGGGCTTTACACATGCTAGGCAAGTTCTCTACCACTGAGCTACATCTTCAGCCCTACAAAGAACTCTTAAAACTCAACAATAAGAAAACAATCCTATTTAAAAATTGGCCAAATACCATAATAAACACCTCTCCCCAAAAGGTATACAGATGGGCAATAAGCATGTAAAAAGATGCTCAAAGTCCCAAGGTCACAAGACAATGTATGTGGGAAGCATAGAAAACTTTTACTAAATTCTAAAGACTCAGAGAGCTGAGATGATTTCTCAAGGTCATTTGAGCCATTAGAAACTCAGCCAGTTTCTGTAGTGCCCGTTGTGCATGTATAACCTTGGAGGTGATAAAGTTTGTTACTCCTGAGAAAACTAGTGTAAAAGTTTGTAGTCTGTGTTGCCTGCTTTTCCCTGTAAGGGGGTAGTTAGATAAAGCATAAATAACTCCAAGAAAATAACAGAAGTTTCTTCAGAGCCTGATTGTCTCCACCTGGTCTTGGGGAATTTTTGAGATAATGACTGTTTCCCACGTATTCGGGGTCATATTTGTTTTTCTAAGCATATAAAAACCCTATCTTCGCCTAATAAAGTTGAACATTATTCCCCTCGAGAGGTGTGTCTGTGTCTGTCTGTTTGTGCGTCTGTCTGTCTTTTGTGTTTAAGCTTCCAGTGCGGACTGCAGGATAGGGAAACTGAGGCAGCAAGCGTGCCACAAATGTAAATCAGAAATTCCTTGCATCTATGAGAACACTCTGGAGCATTGGCAATAGCAAATGCTGGTGAGGATATGGAGCAGACGGAACCTTCAAGACGATACAAACACATTGGAAGATGATTTGGGAGTTTCTTTTTTTTTTTTTTTGTGGTATTGGAGATTGAACCCAGGGACATTTTACCTCTGAGCCACACCCCTAGCCTATTTCATTTTAAATTTTGAAACAGGTTTTCACTAAGTTGCTGAAGGCCTTGCTAAGTTGCTGAGGTTGGCTGCAAACCTGCAATCCTCTTGTCTCTGTGTTCCAAGTACTAGGATTACAGGCCCAGCTGATTTGGTAGTTTTTTTTTTTTTTTTACAAAACTAAGCATACTTTTATCATATACCTCAGCAATTACACTCTGTATTTACCCAGGGGAATTGAAAACTTATGTCCATACAAAAAACCTACCCATGGATGTTTATAGCAGCTTTGCTTATAATTGCTAATACTTGGAAGTAACCAAGATGTCCCTCTGTGGGTGAATGGAAAAATAAACTAGGTACATCCAGACAAAGAAATTATTTTTCAGTGCTGGAAGGAAGTGATCAAGTAGTGAAAAGACATGGAAAAATCTCAAATGCATATGACTGAGAGAAATTAATCTGAAAAGGCTACTTACTGTGTATTCTCAGCTATATGACTTTCTGGAAAAGGCAAGCGAAGGAGACAGTGAAGAGATAAATAATTGACAGAGTTTGGATAGCAGAAAGGGATGAATAAGCAGAGCACTGAGGACTTTTAGGGCAGTGAAACCATTCTGCGTGATACTAAAAGCTGGATGGATACATGTTATTATAAATCTAAGACCATAGAATGTACAAGAAGAAGAATGGACCCTAATATAAACTATGGACTTTGAATGATTATGATGTGTCAATGTAGGTCCATCGATTGTAGAAAATGTACTATTCTGGTGCAGGATGCTGATAATGGGAGAGATTATACATGTGTGTCTGCAATTTCTTCTTGATTTTTCTGTGAATCTAAAACTTCTCTAAAGAAATTGTCTTTTAAGCTAGGTGTGGCCATGCATGCCTGTAATCCTAGTACTTGGCAGGCTGAGATAGGATTGCAGGTTTGAGGCCAGACTCAGCAATTTAATGAGACCCTCAGCAACTTTGGAAAACCTTGTTTCAAAATAAAAAAATTCAAAAAGGGCAGTGGGTGTTGTTCTGAGGTAGAATGCCCCTGGGTTCAATCCCCTGTACCAAAATGAATAAATAAAACTGTCTCTAAAAAACTCAAGTGTCCTGAGTTAGGAAGGACACATAAGTCTTAGAGGTAGACTTTACATAGAATGGAGGGTCTGGAATGATATTCTGTTGAAATGAAGGAATAAAAATAATGAGCAAGCAGGTCTCATGGTGCACATCTTCAATCCTAGTACTTGGGAAGCTGAAATAGGAGGAGAAACAAATTTGAAGTCAGCCTCAGCAACTTAGCGAAACCCTGTTTCAAAATAAGAAATAAAAAAGGGCTAGGGATGTAGCTCAGAGGTAGAGCACCCCTAGATTCAATCCCCAGTACCTCCACCCCCAAATACACACACACACACACACACACACACACACACACACACACACACACACACACAGAGTAAAAAAGAATTAGCAAGAGAAGCAAGGTGGGGGAAATGCAGGCTGGAGCCATGTTTGCAGAGGCTCTAAGACAAGGAATATGGGGTTGTGGGAGGCAGAGAGAAGACTGGTATGGCCAGCATGAGGTGAAAAGGGGGCATAAAGGCCCAGAGGTGAGTAAGGTCTGTTAAAGACTTCAAACTTGATCCTGAAAGAAAAGCCAGAAAGGCAGAGCTGTGTCATCAGCAGGGTCGATCATATGCAAAGGCAAAGCAGGTGAGATTTGGGTGGTTGGCACGTCTCCATGACTCTTGCCTCCACCACCCCCCGCCAAACCGCCTTGTGTCTGAAATTCTACCATCAGGCACGGCCACTGTACTCCTTCTGCAATTCCCTATTGATAGGCTGAAAAGACTCCAGAGCGCCTGGGGAGGGCTGCCAACGCTGAAGACTGTAGCGAGGACTGAGGGATTTGAGAGCTGGCTCTGTGGCAAGGAGAAAGCAGGAAGGCTCAGGTATCTCAGGGCTGGCCTGGAGGGGAAGCTAGAACAGCAAGGGAGGTGGCAGGGCTACAGGTCTACGGGAGTCCCCAGGGCGGCCCTTGATTGATAGCTGTGCTAATTGCAGATTACACTGCTGATACATTATCCATTTGACTCAATTGATAATGTTTTGGCAGCTAAATGTTTTATGACTGAAGACTCCCAAGGTGAAGGCAACCAGTTAGGAAACAGGATGGAGAATCCCCTGCAAGCACACAATGCTGCTTTCTTCATGGGCACAGATGTGTGTGGGTCATGTGCCCCTGCTGGCCCCTGCTCCCAGCACTGTGTGAACCCTTGGCTCAGTCCCCATCTCATCCTACCTCTGACTTACCTCTCCCCAGGTGACTTTTGGTCAAATTTCTCTTCTTTCCTGCCACTCAAAGATCCTCGCTCTGCCTTACCCTCGCTCTGCCTTAAAATCATGGGCAATATAGTCTAATGTAATTTATTTGCAATCAATCTCTTTTTAAACCCCCAATTTCATATATTCCTGTGTTAGTGTTTAAAAGCTAACTATGGAGCAAGTGACATTCATTCATTCACTCATTTATTTTAACACAGCATTCATCAAATTCTCACTGCATCTACTTAATACAAATGCCCATTGTATCTAGATGTGCACCAAACCCATGACCCGTTTGTTTCACTCTTGGTGATTGAGTGTATATGGTTACAAGCGCATATGCATGTGAAGGTTGATGGCAACTTTTATTTATTTATTTATTTATTTTTCAGTACTGGGGATTGAACTCAGGGGCATTCTACCTCCGAGCTATACCCCCAGTCCTATTTTTTTATTCTTTATTTTGAAACAGGGTCTCACTAAGTTGCAGAGGGCCTCACTAGGTAGCTGAGGCTGGCCAAGAACCCGGATCCTCCTGTCTCAGCCTCCCGAATGCTGGGATTACAAGCGTGTGCCACCACGCCTGGCTTGGTTGATGGCAACTTTACTTACAATTGCCAAAACCTGGAAACAAAGTCAAATGATTTGCAACAGAGTACATTCCACAGTCAAAAGGAACAAACTATTGATCTACACAACAACCTGGATGAATCTCAAAGACATTGTTGAGCAAAATAAACCAGATAGGAAAGACAACATACATCAATGATGTATGTATGTATAAGAAGTGAAACAAATCTATGCTATTAAAAGTCAGAATGTTGCTTACCTCTAAGGTAAGAATTAATGATTGGGGAAGAAATGGGCAATGTTGGTTTTTGGAATACTGGAAAGGTTTTTGAGGTGATAAAATTTTTCTAAGTTTTGACCCGGGTAATTTACAGGAGTGTACACATATGTAAAAATTCACTGAGTTGTGCAATAACTCTAGACCTCCAGGCCTGGAGCAAGCAAAGCAAAACCTCTTGACAAACAGGGGGCATCTCGAATGAGAGCTGAAACTGCCTCTAGTCAGAGGTCTTTATCTAGCTGGAAGCCCTTTAGGTCATTATGACTCTTTCTCTACACCTGGGTTGCTTTTGTAACTTTATTGTTTGTGTATGTGGTACTAGGGATGGAACCCAGAAGCATTCTACCTCCAGGCTATATCTCAGCCCTGTTTTTTAGTTTTTTTGTTTGGAAACAGAGTCTTGCTAGGTTGATGAGAGTCTCATTACTTGCTGAGGCTGTCCTTGAACCTACGATGATCCTCCTGTCTCAGCCTCCCAAGTATTGGGATTACAGGTGTGTGCCGCCATGCCTGGCAGTAACTTTCTTTCTTTCATTTTTTTTCTAAACTCCAACTTGGATCACCTTCTGAATGTGTTATTTTTATCTCAAGGCTGATTTATGGATGACCTCAGATGTACTTTTCCCAGGGACCTTCTCCCTCTCTGCCTACATTTTACTAACTCCTCAATAGCTGGAACTCTTACATGGTGGTTTAGAGTTCCAAACACTTTCTCAGATCACAGGCCTTCCTTGACTAGAAAGTAAAGTTGAAGCTGGGCATGGTGGTGCACACTTCTAATCCCAGTGCTTGGGAGACTGAGACAGGAGGATCACAGGTTCAAGGCCAGCCTCAGAAACAACCCTAACCCTCAACAACTTAGTCTCAAAATAAAAAATAAAATAGGCTGGGGGTGTAGCTTAGAGGTAGGAAAAAGTGAAGTTGAGCCAGAGAAGAGATGAGGTCCAAGCAAGCCCATGGGGTTCCTGAGAAGATAGGAGACTTTATATCAAGTATGCGATTGAATCAGGCATTTGGAAGATAAAGAAAAAATGAGTTTGGGAGAAAATGGAGGAAGGGTCTAGAATAGACTATAGCCAGCAGCCATGTGTGGCTATTTAAATTTAAATAGTTAAAACAAACTTTAATACCCAGTCCCTTAGTTACACTACGCACAGTTAAAATGTCAAGTAGTCACAGGTGGCTAGTGACTATTGTACAGTGGCATTAGATTATAGAACATTTATATCATCTCAGGAAGTTGCTTTGGACAGCACTGGCTGAGGAACGGTTAATTGCCTAGAGCAGTGTCACAGCCACAGCCCAGTTGTGCAGGGCACTTGGGCAGGGTTACAGTAAGGCCAAAGCAAGTGTCGGGAGACAGCTCAGGACACATGTGGTTTTTGCTCCAGGGAGGCTTCAGCACCGCTGTTCCTCATGGTGCCTTGCCCAGCAGTGCCTCCTCCCCCTCACGGTGTTCTGTCCATGGCAGCCAGCTAGATGAGTGGCAGGCATCCTCTCCGCCGTGCCCTCTGTTCCACACCTGTCCCCACCCAGAGAGGGATTTTAGAGCCCAGTGTGGTGGTGCACACCTGGAATCCTAGTACTTGGCAGGCTGAGGCAGGAGGATCAGAGGTTCAAAGCCAGCCTCAGCAACTTAGTGAGGTTCTCACTGACTTAGTGAGACCCTGTTTTCAAAATAAATAAATAAATAAATAAATAAATAAATAAATAAATAAAAAATAAATAAAATAGGGTTGGCGATGTAGCTTGGAGGTAGAATACCTCTGGGTTTAATTCCCAGAAACACAAAAACAAACAAACAATAAAACCCTGAGGGATTTTATATGTTAGGCAGTGACATCATCAGCATTATTAGCTTGTTTAGTTTGCTTATGTGGCCAGCATCCCAAGGAACAACTGTCCTGGGGTCTATGTAAGAAAGTAGCTTCTACAGATAACTAGCTTGCCCTAGTTCTCATTGTGCATTAGAAAAAACCAGTGTCCTTCAAGATAATACATAACTGGGCTTTCAGGTCCGGGCTTGTTCTTATTGTCCCCTTAACTTGGCTGGGCTTTGGGGGGACAGAAAGGGAACATTCAGGGGCATGGTGTTTTACTGTCTCCCTTTCCATTGATGACCATACAAACAGGCAGCTAGCTTTTTTTTTTTTTTTTTTTTTTTTTAATAAAGCATGAAGGGAGGGATGAATGGGAGGGAGGTGGACACTGGGAAGGTAGTCAGCTTCACCAGGGATGTGAGGGACCAAGAGTAGCTTCTCTTTTTCTTTTTCCTTTCTTTTCTTTTCTTTTCTTTTCTTTTCTTCTTCTTCTTCTTCTTCTTCTTCTTCTTCTTCTTCTTCTTCTTCTTCTTCTTCTTCTTCTTCTTCTTCTTCTTTCAGTACTGAGGATTGAACTCAGGGCATTCTATCCCCAAGCCATATCCCCAGCCCTGTTTTTTATTCTTTATTTTGAAACAGGGTCTCACTAGGTTGTGGAGGGCCTCACTAAGTAGCTGAGGCTGGCCAAGAACCTGTGATCCTCCTGTACTGGGATTACAAGTGTGTGCCACCACGTCTGGCAGCTTTTATTTTTCAAAACAACCCAGAGTCATTTGAAACCAAGTCATACGCCTGATCTGCTATACTCATGTTCAATAAAGTTTTGCTGAATAAATAAATGAGAGTAATCTGGGAAGTATTTTTGTGTGGAGGGAGACAGAAAGCATCTACAAAATAGGCTAAGTTTTCTTGGCCTCATTCGCTCGTTAACTAAATGAAAGCAATTCGGACAGGAGCTTCAGAACCATTGTGAGCAGTGCTAGCAATGTCAGAATGATTGCAAAGCCCCTCAAGGAGACTACTTTGAAAGGGATCTCATTCAGTGGGTCACGGTGGTGCATGCCTGTAATCCCAGTACTTGGGAGGCTGAGATTGGAGAATTGCAGGTTTGAGGACAATCTCAGCAATATATCAAGGCTCTCAGCAACCTAGTGAAACCCAGTTCAAATAAAAAATAAAAATGTCTGGGGATGTAGCTTAGAGGTAGAATGCCCCTGGGTTAAATACCCAGTACCAAAAAGGGCAAAAAGAAAGAAAAGAAAGGAAAGGACACACAACTAACTGGTTGTGTATTCCAGGTTAAGACCCCTAGCCACTCTGGGCTTCAGTTGTAAAATGTAAAATGAAGACTCAGACTAAAGACCATCTAGGTCTTTCTGTGTGTCTATGATTTGGATATTTAATCTCTATTATTATCTTTGTTAAAAGATCTTCCTTTTTATACCTCAAAGCTGCTATGAAAGCTGAAAACAATCACATGAGCTGGTTATTGGCCTGTGTGTGTGTGTGTGTGTGTGTGTGTGTGTGTGTGTGTGTGTGTGGTACTGGTGCAAAGGGGGGTTGATTCTGTTGGCTTGATTCAAAGCTGATTTTTTCCCTACTCCTCTCTGCTCTCCCCTTCTCCTTCTCCACTTATTAACAAGTAACAGATGCTTCTCAGTTAACTGACCAAAGGAGTGAAGACCAGGCTTCTGGCCTGTGAGTCTGAGAAAGAACTCAAGGACGATGTAGACATGAATTGTGTCTTTTTTGACAAACCCATGTGGCCTTGAAGAGCTAACTCCTGAAAGAGACTTGATTCCTTTGTTTGGGGAAAATCCAGGGTTTGATTCTGAACTCTTAAATTCACTGGTTTTCTCCTATTTGCTAGCAAATTAATAAATTTCTTTTTCTTTCTTCCCAAAGGTTTGTCCCAATGATTTGATTCGGCAAATTGGGGCAGGTACCGGAATTTGGTTTCTTTCAACTTTGGCAACTGTGGCAGGACCCAAGTGCAATTCTCCCAAGTGCAGTTCCTGCAGGCCAGGCACTCTGAGGGACCTCCCTTCACCTTCTTACTATGCTGAGGGGGTAAGGCGGGAAAACTTGTAGAGAGCCAGCTGCTCTAGATTTGGGAGACAGGGAAAGAACTGTTTGGACAGGGGTGTCCTCCCATGAGGGACAGGGGAGGTTGGAGACTTCCCTGCAGCTGCCAGGGTCTTTTTTCACCTTGGGGATTTCTCGCTTTCCTCTCCCTGAGTGGGTAGAGCTTGCCCTGTAATTTGGATTAATTTGTAAGGGAGGAAGGGAACTGAATGCAGTAAGTTGCCATCTGGGTAAGTTCTCCTTGGAGTGTACTCCGTAGTCCTTAGATTCCTCACAAGTTCCCCCACCCCCAACTTTTTAGGGGCATTTGGTTGGTTCCCTTTGTGGGAACTTCTGTGATGCCTCTTGTGCTAGAATCACAGTTAAATGGGATCCAGGGAAATTATATGGGGGACTTGTTCCTATCAGTGTTCTGTTACCTGAAGATTCCTCATCTGTCTGTGGGCCCTTCTGATAGTTTGTGCACATGGGTGGTTATTTTGTTATCTATTTTACCTGTAAGAAAAGGGTGGCACTTCATGGAAGAACATTCTGGCAGGGCTCAGGAGGAGAGTGCCTAAGCAGAGGAGCTTAAATAAAATTCAGGAGCTACAGCAGAGGACCAGTGAGGACTTCTTTGAGTTCTTTAAGCAAATTTATCATGCCTACATGAAATACACCAATGCAGACCCAGAAACTCCTGAGAATCTGCACATGGTTAATATGACTTTTATTGGACAGAGTGCTCCAGATATTAGAAGAAAACTTCAGGAAGTAGAGGGAGCAATTGGCACAAACCCCTCACAGCTAGTGGACATTGTCTTTAAAGCACACAATGCACGAAAGAAGCACAAACACAAACCAACATGTTCTGCTGGCAGCCCCTGCAAAGAGATCCTCAAGGAAGTCTTGAGAAAGAAATGTAAGGGGCCATTCTCCATTAAAAGAGAATCAGTGTGCTATTACAGGAGAAAGGACATTGAAAAAGGATTGTTAAAAAAAATAAAAAATAAAAAAGGTCCGTAGGATAAGGTCATCCCATTGAAAAATAAATAATAAATGGTCTCTCAAATTTGTGAGTCAGAAGATAAGTAATGAGGCCTGGGGCTCCAGGTCCCGACAGTAGTAATGCCACTACAGCAGTGATAGCAGTAACTGGTCAAGTTCAGCAGCATTCATTTCTTCAACTCCTTGAATGCAAATTGGGAAAACAAGAATTAAGGCACAGTGTTTTGTACATGCCTGATTGTCCAATCCCTCTTCTAGGAAAAGACTTGTTTAAGTTAAATGCTCAAATAACCTTTTCACCCCAAAAGCGATAACTTCATTTGCAAGTACCACTGGAAAATGCACTTGGGTTCCAGCCTCTGCTTACTGACCAAGGAAAGGAAACTGAATCCATTCCACTGCAAGTCAGCATAAGTAAGGGCATTTGGGCTGATGGAACCCCAGGGAGGGCAGTTAACATTGCCTCGATTAAGATTTTACTTAAGGTGGGGGCAGCCTGCCCCCAGAAGAAACAATACCCCATTAGGAAGGATACACTGACAGGGATCCAACCTTTTCTAGAAAAAAATGTTAAAGCATGGATTGATTTGGCCTTGTGAGTCCTCTTATAATACTCTCATCTTGCTTGTTAAAAAGCCTCACAATACTGAGTACAGATTTGTACACGACTTAAGAGCTACAAATGATATTGTCCAATACATTCACCTTATGGTGCCAAATTCCTGCACCCACCTGACTGCAGTGCCTGGTAATTATGGCTGGTTTACAGTATTGGACTTAAAAGATGTATTCTTCTGCATCCCACTAGAAAGGAAATCCTAGTTACTGTTTGCCTTTGAGTGTCAGCACACTGAGACCAAAATAACCTCCCAGTATTGATGGACTGTCTTACCTCAGGGATTTAAAAAGTCCCTTAACCCATTTAGTGAGAGCCTAGTGAAGGAATTCTGAGAATTACAGCTGGATCATGGGGTTCTTTTGCAATATGTGGATGATCTGCTTATGGCTTGCTCAAACTATGAACACTGCCTTTCAAACACTGTAACTACTAATCCACTTGGAATTATGTGGATACAAAGTCTCCTCTAAGAAGGCTCAGATTTGCAAGCAACAAGTTACCTATCTGGAATTTCAGATTAGCCAAGGTACCTAGAGTCTGATGTCAGATTGGAAACAGGCTGTTTTGAGCCTTAGGGAACCCAGGAATTGAAAATAGTTATTTAGTTATTTGGATTCCTGGGAATGGTAGGATTCTGCTGCATTTGGAATCCTTTTTTTTTTTTTTTTTTTTTTACTAATAGCAAGATGCTTGTGTGAATCTTTAAAAGGAACAGACACAGAGCCTTTGACTTGGACCTTAGATTGCCAAATTGCATTAGAGAAATTAAAACAAAGCCTTATGACAACCCCTGTCCTAGACAGGCTTGATTTAAAAAAGAAGTTTAAACTGTATGTACATGAGAAATGAGGCATAACCCTGGGAGTGCTCTTACAGGCATTGGGAGATGTACCATGGCCAGTGGGCTACTTGTCAAAGCAGCTAGACCACATGGAAAAAGGATAGCCTTTCTGTCTATGAGCAGTAGCTGCCACTTATGACTTACTACTGGAGGCTGAAAAGTTCACCCTCGGCCAACTTATTACTGTTTGTTCCTCATCAAGGACAGAAAGATGGTCACTGGCTGACTGCTGAGAGAATAGAGAGATACCAGGCCAACCTACTAGACAACCTGAATCTTAAGGCTGTGTCTACCCTAAACCCAGCAACTCTGTGATGATGAGCCACTACAATATAACTGCCTGGAGATCTTGGATACTATTTATTCTAGCAGGTTAGACTTGTCTGATCAACCTATAGCAGAGCCAGACTGGGACCTATTCACTGATAGGAGCAGCTTTATGAACAATGGCCAGTGGGTTGCTGGATACACTGTGGTTACCAGACAGTAGGTGCTAGAAGCCAAGGCCTTACTCTCTGGAACATCAGCTCAGAAGGCTGCGCTAATTGCTCTGAGGAGAGCTCTCAGACTGTCCACAGGAAAGAAAGTAAATATTTCCACTGATTCAAATATGCTTTCAGGAGGAGCCCAAGATAGCATCTGAGTGAAACACCTCTCCTCAGGCACTGTGAGCTTGAACCAAATCTGCCATAAAAGCAGCTTCTTGATGGAAGAAAAAAAAGCAACAAAGCAACAAGAATTGAAATACAACTGAAGAGACCCCAGAGCCGATGAGGGAGAGCAAAGGAGTCCGTTCGCGCAGCAGTGGCACCGCGCCACGGAGCGGCGGTGGCCAGTAAGCCACAGCCCAACACGGGGGTCTACTAACACCACTGTGGACCCAGAGACCAAGCATGGAGTCTCCACATCCTAACCAGGCGGCAGATCCCCGCACCTTCCACAGTGACTGGAATGCGTGAGATGACCAGCATAAGCCCCCAAGGGACCACACCAGCTCACCTCTCCCTCCAGAGCCAAGGAGCGATCAACTGCACTGCAGAGCTTGGATCAAAACTGCCACAAACACAGCTTCCTGATGGAAGGAAAGAAAAGCAAAACAGCAGAAAAGTGAACAAAACAATGAAAGCAGCTGAACAGAACCCAGGGAGAACAAAGGAGACAGCACGTGCCGCGAACTAGCGGCCGCGAACTAGCGGCCGCCATTTTGCCAGTCGCCCAGACCTTCAACGACCTCCTGCGCACCCAGTGACCAGAAGTGAAGTAAGCAACTGGGGAACTCCACACCATAATCAGGCGGCATATCCCTATAGGATCGACAACGATCAAGAAGACCTGGGACAACCATCTTAAGCCTGCACTGAGGACACCCCTCCTACCAGAGTCAGAGCAGCAGGGATCTGTAAGTTAAATTGCACCCCCCGGGGTGCGGGGGAACCTATACAAAGGTCAGACTCAGTCACCTGTCCTTCTAGCGATTAGATAGGAACAGAAGTGTGGGAAGAACCCAGTGCACATAAGGCATAGAGACCTTCCAGGCACACTGGAAAATGCCTGGCATTTAGACTGCACTCCCATCACCAGCAAAGGCAGAGAGAGACACACAGACAGGCCCTGTGGAGAGCTCAGAGATACAAGCTTGCATCGGGAACTTCCAGCCTGCACTGACAGAAAGAGCAAATATGAATGCCAGAGACTTGCTAGAATATATAATAGAGTGAGCAGATATTTAAAAGCTAAAAATATCCACGCAGATCCAAAAGGGCTGCAGAGGCCAACTCAGCTCTGTACTTACAAACTAGTAGGTTTGTGTGTGTGTGTGTGTGTGTGTGCGTGTGTGTGTGTGTTCTGTTTTATTTGTTTTTACTCTGTTTTCATTTTGTACTTCCTTGATTTGTCTATGTTTGTTTGGATGATTGGTTGCTTTGTTATTTTTTGCTCAGTTTGTTGACTCTCTTCCTTATCCCTTTTAGAAGCTTCCCTTCCTATCTCCCATCTATATTCTTCTCCTCAACACTTTTTCTTTTCTCTCTTTTTTCCCTGTCTCATATCAAGAGCATCTCATACTACCACACCTAAAACTCTAAATTAACTACCAGAATCCCCCGACATATCCACTATCTCTAATCTTTACCATATATCACCTGAATACACTCAACCTCTTATTCCACTGGACCATACCCTCTACTTTTTTTCTCTAGCCAGAGCAATAAGGCAAGAGAAGGAAATCAAAGGGGCAAAAATAGGGAAAAAAGAACTAAAACTATCCTTTTTTGCAGATGACATGATACTATACTTAGAAGATCCAACAAACTCAACCAAAAAACTTATAGAACTGATCAACAAATTCAGCAAAGTGTCTGGATACAAAGTCAATCTTAAAAAATCAGAAGTCTTCCTGTATGCCAATCATAAATCCACTGAAAAAGAAATCCAGAAAACAATTCCACTCACAATAGTACCCTGAAAAATAAAAAACTTAGGGATAAACCTAACCAAAGAGGTAAAAGATCTCTTTAAGGAAAACTATAAAAAGTTGAAAAAAGAAATCGATGAAGACCTTAGAAAATGGAAAGATCTTCCATGCTCTTGGATAGGCAGAATAAATATCAAAATGGGCATTCTCCCAAAAGTGATCTACAGATTCAATGCAATACCCATGAAATTACCAAGGTCACTCCTCACAGATATAGAAAAAAAATCAGTCCTTAAATTCATTTGGAACAACAAAAAGCCCAGAATAGCCAAAGTAGTTCTTAGCAACAAGAACCATGTAGGAGGTATCACAATACCTGACTTCAATTTCTACTACAAAGCCACAGTAATAAAAACAGCATGGTATTGGCACAAAAACAGATACATAGACCAATGGAGCAGAATAGAAGATTCAGAAACAGACCCATGTGCTTATAGTCAATTGATTTTTGACAAAGGAGCCAAAAACATACACTGGAAAAAAAGATAGCCTCTTTAACAAATGGTGTTGGCAAAATCATATGCAGGAAAATGGAAGTAAACCCCACTTTCTCACCCTGCACAAGAATCTACTCAAGGTGGATCAAAGACCTGGAAGTGAGGCCAGAGACCTTGCAGCTATTTGAAGAGGGCATAGGCCCAACACTACAATACATAAGCACAGGTAAAAACTTTCTCAACAAGACCCCAAAGGCACAAGCAACTCAAAGGAAGATCAATACATGGGAGTGCATTAAACTGAAGAGTTTCTCTGCAGCAAAGGAAACTATCAAGAACCTCAACAGAGAACCCACAGAGTGGGAGAAAATTTTTGCCAGCCACTCTACTGATAGAGATCTAATATCTAGGATATACAGAGAACTCAAGGAAATCACAGCTGAGAAAACAAATAACCCAATCAAAAAAATGGGCAAAGGATCTAAATAGACACCTCACAAAAGAAGAAATACAAATGGCCAATAAATGTATGAGGAAATGTTCAACATCATTAGCAATCAGAGAGATGCAAATCAAAACTACCTTAAGATTTCACCTAACTCGAATCAGAATGGCAATCATAAAAAACACGAACAACAATAAATGCTGGCGAGGGTGCGGAGACGTGGGAACCCTGATACATTGTTGATTGGATTGCAAATTAATGCAACCACTTTGGAAAGCAGTATGGAGGCTCCTCAGATGAATGGGAATGAACCTACCATATGATCCAGCAATACCACTTCTGGGTATCTACCCAAAAGAATGGAAACCAAATTATCAGACCAATGCATGTGTATCTATTATAGTTGCACAATTCACAATTGCCAAACTATGGAAACAGCCAAGATGTCCATCGACAGATGAATGGATTACAAAATTATGGGATATGTACACAATGGAATTTTACTCAGCCATAAAGAAGAACAAAATCATGCTGTTTGCAGGGAGATGGATGCAACTGGAAAACATTATGTTAAGTGAGATTAGTCAGTCACAAAGAGTAATAATGTTCTCCCTAATATGCGGATGCTAGGGAGAAGATAGGGCATAAGAGGGACCTCAGATGAAAAAGTAGAAACCCTAGATAAGCAAAGAAGTTGACTTAACTGAAGGTGATGGATGGGGTGGGGGAGTAGGAGGGGGACACCCTAATGCACATGATGTACTTTCACAAATATATCAAAGTCAATAACTAAACTGAACTTGAGAAGGAGGGAGGGCATGGGAGTGGGGTGGGAATTGGGGAAGGGGTTAAATGAGAAATGTGTGCATATATGCCTTTATTACCTTGTACCTAACAAAGATGTATGATTACAATGCACCAATTAATTAAAAAAAGACCAAAAAACTAAAAAAAGAACAAACAAACAAAAACAAAATATGCTTTCATGATAGTACATGCACATGGAGGTATTTGGAAAGAGAGGCGGCTCCTTACCTCTGAAAACAAGGACATCAAACATGCCCTTGAGATTCTGGCTTTAATACAGGCTTGCGACTGAGTCAAAGCAGGTGGCAATCATGCACTGTCCTGGCCACCAAAGGACTGACACTTATGTAGCCAGAGGAAATCAGGCTGCTGATATAGCAGCAAAAGAGGCTGCAGAGGAAAATAATCATTTATTGGAGCACTGATTCCTCAGCTTGAATTAGACCAGTATAAGCCCCTTTATACTGAGGAGGATATATAAGATGGGTCCAACCATGGGGCTTTGATTCCTGGGATAGCTCTGCTAAGTGGAGACAGAATTCCTCTGGGCTCATACTCCTGCTTGGAGCATTGGTCTGGCCTTTAGTCAAACACCTACATAAAAGCACTCACTATGGGACAGATGCCCTGGTAAATTCCATTAAGCTTCACTTGTGAGGGCTTTGTCTTCAGCAAACTACACAAGTAACTCAGAAGTGTATTCTGTGAACTCACAATGATCCCAAAACTGAAAGGCAGCCCACGTAAAAGGAACACAGTATGTAGAATCACAGCCTTTTGATGACTGGCAAGTAGAATTTACCCAGATGCCATATGCAGGAAACTTCAGGTACATGCTTGTGTTGGTAGACACCTTCTCAGGGTGGATAGAGGCTTGTCTCACCAGAACAGAAAGAGCACCAGAAATAACTAAAGTCCTCTTGCAGGAAGTAATTCCAAGATACAGGATCCCTTGTTTGATGCAGAGTGACAATGGACCATCCTTTATTGCAAAAGTAACCCAACAAATGAGAAAGACATTAAGCACCAAATGGAAATGGCATGCATCCTGGAGACCCCAATCTACCGGGAAAAGAGAAAAGATGATTCATACCTTAAAGAAAGCAGTGGCTAAGTTATGTGAGGAAACTCATCTACATTGGGATAAGGTGTTTCCTATTGTCCTGCTTCAAATACAGGTGGCACCCAAGAGTGGACTTAAGTTGAGTCTTTATGAAATAGTATATGGAAGGCCCTTCCTGGTATCGTGTGTGTGTGTGTGTGTGTGTGTGTGTGTGTGTGTGTGTGTGTGTGTGTGTGTTGTGGCGGGGATCTAACAGTAGCAGAGGAAAACAGATTAAAATAGTATGTACGACAAATTAGTCAAATATTAACTGCTATACATGAGTATGCTTCTTCCAGTTTCCTGCCAAGGTTGAAATCACCTCTTCATCCCTTCCAGCCAGGGGACTAAGTCCTATTTAAAATGTGGAACAGGGAGAGAAGTGGAAAGGAACCTATGATGTACTTCTGTCCACTCACGCATCCCTGGAACTTGCTGGAGTGAAACCTTGGGCCCATCGCACCAGAGTAAGGAAGTGTCCTGACAACTGTCTCTCCTGCATGGACCACACATCCTCTGGGGTACCTAAAGTACTTGTTTTAAAAAATGAAAAAAAAAGGTGATTACGCCTGCTTCAGCCTCCTGAGTAACTTGGATTGCAGGCATGCACCACCACACCCAGCCGAAGATCATGAAGATCACGTATTAATCCCAATATTCGTCGGACGTGTAAAGAAACCAAACCATGCCCTTAATAAGTTTAAACTGCCATCTTCCAATTTGGGCAATGAAGAGAGAGACTGAGGGAACAATAGTCAGGCCTAAGAGATCCAGTCACTCTGCCTGAAGAGATCTTCCTTTCTGACAGATTTAGGAAAACAAGACTCCATGAGTTGAGAGCGAAGCCTGATGCTCTCCCTCTCTGCTTCCTGTCACCATGCCCTAAGATCCACGGTCCCAGGCCTCACATGAACTGAACTTTCTCCAAGGAAAACTGTATGTAACCAGCATCTAGATTCCCCAAGCAGAACTTGACTGGTACCACAGTACCACAGAAGACCTCCTCGTGAGCCCATCCAGTGACCACTCATCTCAAAGTAAACTACTATCCTAATATCTATGACCAAAGGTTAATTTTGCTTTCTGTGTGTGTGTGTGTGTGTGTGTGTGTGTGTGTGTGTGTGTGTGTGTGTTTTGCTGGGGATTGAACCCAGGGGCATTCTACCTCTGAACCCTGTTTTTGTTTTTATTTGGAAGGAGGGTCTTACTAAGTTGCTTAGAGCCTCACTAAATTGCTGAGACTGACTTCAAATTTGTGATCTTCCTATCTCATCTTCCCAAGTACCAGGATTACAGGCAAATTTTTCATCTTTTAAAACTTTATATAGAGCCAGGCGTGGTGGAGCATGCTTGTGGTCCCAGTTCTCGGGAGGCTGAGACTGGAGGATCTGGGTTCGCGGCCAGCCTCAGCCACCTAGTGAGGCACTCCACAACTTGGTGAGACTCTGTTTCAAAATAAAGAATAAAAAATAGGGCTGGGAGCCGGGTGTGGTGGCGCACGCTTGTAATCCCAGCATTTGGGAGGCTGAGACTGGAGGATCTGGGTTCGCCGCCAGCTTCAGTTACCTAGCGAGGCACAACGCAACTTAGTGAGACACTGTTTCGAAATAGAGAATAAAAAATAGGGCTGGGGTATAGCTTGGAGGTGGAATAATGCCCCTGAGTTCAATCCCCACTACCACAAAATAAATAAATAAATAAATAAATAAATAAATAAATAAATAAATAAATAAAAGGCTGGGGGTATAGCTTGGAGGTAGAGTGTCCCTGAGTTAAATCTCCAGTACCGCAAAACAAACAAACAAACAAACAAACAAAAAACCTTTATATAGATTTTTTTGTGTGTGTGGTGCTGAGGATTGAACCCAGAGTCACTCTACCTCCAAGATACATCCCAGCCCTTTTTATTTTTGGTTTTGAAACAGGGTCTTGCTAGGTTGATGAGGGGCTCACCAAGTTGCTGAGGCTAGCCTTAAACGTGGGATCCTCCTGTCTCAGCCTCCCAAGTACCAGGATTACAGGCATGCACCACCATGTCAGGTTTAGAACTTCATATAAATTGAATCATACAGTATATACTTATGTTTGACTTTTTCTCTCAAACATTGTATCTTCCATGTTGTTTAATGTGAAAATCGTTTATCCATTTTAATTGTATGCTATTCCATTGTATTAATATATTACAAATTATCTCTTTTATTGTTACTGAGCATATGGGCAGTTTCCATTTGAGTTTATGCCATAAGCATTGTTGTACTGAGCACATTGTGCATTTCTCTCATATAGGAGTAAAATTGTTGGGCCACAGAGTATGTGTACGTTTAGTGATAGTTACCGCCAATTTTCAAAAGTGATTGTATTATTTTATGTCCCCTCCCCAAGGTGTTCCACATCTTTGCCAACACCTGGTATGTCAGTCTTTTCCATTTTACCCATACTGATAGGTGTTTAATAGTATTGTATCATGATTTTAATTTGTATTGGATTGTCTGCATTTTTTCTTGCTAATTTGTAGGACTTCATTATATATTCTAAATAAAAATCCCAGTCAGAAAAAAAAATGAAAAAAAATTTGTATTTACTAACTGTCACTTTTCCCTATTTACTCTCCAGGCTGGAGGACAACCACTTGGTTAGGATAGCACAGATCTTGTCCTCCTCCACCCATGCAGTCAACTGCTGAGTCTGTCTCCCAAGAGCTTGATCTCTTATGGACCACAGTGACCCTTTTGTGCATCTGGTCACCAACTTCACCCAAGTCCCAGACAGGGACTGGATGTCAACTTAGGACATCAGAACCCACACAATAATATACTGAGTTTGAGTAGTACACTACCTAGATGAACAGGCTGTTAATGTTCATTGTCCTACTCTTCCTCTTCTTGCAATTAATAATACCTATATGGTCTACAAAGGAGTATGAATTAGAAATCTTACCTCCTCCTGAACCAGGTCAACTGCCTATGTATATACAAAACAACTACTCAGCTCCTTGCAAAAGAAAAAAAAAAGCAGGGATTGACTCTTCCTTCCAAGGTCAACCTTGGATGGAACACAGAGGATTCAAAATTAGTCAGTACTTCTACCTCAAAGACCCATACAGAGATTTTTGAAAAGGGGAGATAGTTTTTTTGCAACCCCTCCCCCGCCCAGGGGCATATATTTTTTTGTAAAATCAATAACTATCGCTGAGCCATGGAGTGTCTGAAGAACTTTACAATCCATACTCAGTGCTTGCTAAGTTATCCTAGTGACCCCATTTTGAATTTATTCCTTAGAGAAGGATGCCCACTGGACAAGTTCATTGAAACTCTTTACTGGACTATGTCGAGACCTCCTGAAAGGAATTTCCGATGCAGTTGAATATTTCTTTGGCTATGTTTTACTACCTTTGTGGGGAGTTGGAGACATAAATGTGTCCTTCAAAATCTGTCTAAACTTTAATCATCTTGGCCATTGAGACAGCATCATCTCTCTCAAATTTGCAGACATCTCTGGACTCCTTAGCCAAGGTAGTCTTGGATAATCACATGGCTTCAGATTATCTGTTAGCAGAGCAAGGAGCGTTGTGCTATTGCTAATACATCTTGCTGCATCTGTGTTAATACATCTTCATAGATGGAAACTAGTGCTGAAAAGATTAGAGGGCCACCTGACTGCAACAAAACCTTGACCACCATACATCCCTTTTTGGATGGGATGGAAACAGGTTTAAGTAACTGGTTCTCTAGCTTTTTTAAAATAACAAATGGGATAAAGTCTATTCTAACAGAACTACTATACTCTTCTATGACTATCCTAGTTATTACTAGTTATTATTGCTTTTAGATATGTGTTTTTTTTCCCCTAACTCCTATGTTGTGTTTCTTCTTTTTGTAAATCCATTACCTAGGCCATAAAAACCCAGGAAGAAATATGGCAACAACAGGTAATAGCCTTTATGCAAAAAATCCCCTCAATGTCCATTTCCCAGAGGAAGCAGTTTGGAGAAGACCACATCGCTCACTATTCCATAGATATGAAAGGAGGGATATTGATGGGAACAGGGAATGATGTAAGGGGGGGAGGTGATTTTGACCCTGGCAGCTAACAGCTGGCTTGTTTCAAAGCTGATTTTTTCCCTACTCCTCTCTGCACTCTCCTTGTTAACAAGTAACAGATGCTTCTCAGTTTACTGACCAAAGGAGTAAAGACCAGGCACCTGGCACCTGTGAGTCTGAGAAAGCACTAACTTAAGGATGACGTAGACATGAATTGTGTCTCTTCTAACAAGCGCACATGACCCTAAAGAACTTTTAAAAGGGACTTGTTTCCTTTGTTTGGGGAGAATCCAGGGTTTGATTCTGACCTCTTAAATTCACTGTCGTTATCCTGTTTGCTAGCAAATCAATAAATTTCTTTTTCCTTTTTCCCAAAGGTTTGTCCCAATTATTTGATTCAGCAAATTGGGGAGGGACTGGAATTTGGTTTCACTGGGGATTGAACCCAGTGGTGTGCTACCACTCCTTTATACCCTCAGCCATTTTTGTTTGTTTTTATTTTTGGTGCTAGGGATTGAAACCAGAGGCATTCTATTTCCAAGCTACACCACCAGACCTATTTTGTTTTTTTATTTTGAAACAGGGTCTTACTAAGTTGCTGAAGGTCCCACTGAATTGCTGAGACTGGCCTAGAATTCATGATCCTCCTGTCTCAGCTTCCCAAGTACTGGGATAACAGGCATGCACAACTATACCTGGATTCCTCCAGCCCTTCCTTTAAAAAAATATTTAAAATTTGAAACATGGTCTCATAAAGTTGCCAAAGTTGGCCTTGAATGTGCAATCCTCCTGTCTCAGCTTCCCAAGAACTGGTGGTTATCAGCCATCTTGTGACCAGCAAATAGGTTTCACCTCATGAATCAGTTTGTATTAATTGGTAGTACTTATTTGGAAAACTCCTGTCAGGAAGAGTTTGAAGGCCACATCCAAGCTGAGTGGAAAGTGGTGCCCTGCTTGGTTAATAATGTCTGTCTTGGATGGAGCAGTGAAACATTCGGACACTCTCCCTTGCGGCTTGGATATGAAGCGTGCCCTGGAAAAGCTCATGTGCTAGCAGTGCGAAAGTGTTCAGAGGTGACATACTTGAATCATCAGGGTTTTAATCTCATCAGTGGTTAAGTCCACTGAAGGATTAATCATTTGAATGGATTTACTGGGTAGGAGCATAGGCAGGTCAGGTGCGGCTGGAGGAGGTAGGTCAGAGAGATGTGGCCTTGGGGATTGTTTCTGTCCCTTGACTCCTCCCCTTGCCCTCTCTCTCTGCTTCTGGCCCCCATGATGTGAGAGCAGCGTCCACCATGCACTCTGCTGACGCTGCTCCCATTTATGACTTCCAGCCGGCCCCGCCAACTAAAACCTCTGAAACCAGGAGCCCCAGTAAATCTTTCTTCTAAGTTTTGTGTGCCAAGTATTTGGATCATGGAGGTGATAATATTGACTAAAACACTTGCCATCCCAGGTTTAGGTACTGTTTAATCCAGTGCTTATTCTAAATGCTAGCTTCCTTGCCAAGGGCTATTGTAAATAATGGAGAATCTAAATGTTTGCTTTCCTAGCTTTCATTGCAACTGGCAGTGGCCACTTAACACAATTCCTGTCTGGATGTGAGTTTGCAGCCATGGCAACAATCTTGTGACCAGGAACAAGCTTCAGAGAATCACAGAAATGCAGTCTCTGAATTCACAGAGCCACTAAACCATTGCCAGCAGCTGCCTATCTTCAGACATCTTATTAGGTAATAAAAGTAACCCCCTGTTCATTTTAGCCCTGAGAGCTTGAGATTTCTGTTTCTTTCACTTAAACAGGTTTCTTAACATTCCAACTCCCTCCCCATTTCATTTCACCTGTGATAACCCTGGCCCTTCCTTTAGTACTGATTGTTTCCCTACCTGAAATTTATAGGGAGAGCCCTGCTCTAACTATAAGCCCATGATGACAGAAGGAAACAGTAGGATTGCCTACATAAAGAGATCAAAGCTGGGCATGGTGGCACATGCCTGTAATCCCAGTACTCAGAAGGCTGAGACAGGAGGATAGCAAGTTTGAGGCTAGCCTCAGCAACTTAGCAAGACCCTGTCTTAAAATAAAAATGAAAAAGGTCTAGGGGTGTAGTTTAGAGGTGGAATGCACCCTGAGTTCAATCCCCAATACCAGAGAGGGGGGAGAAAAAGAGAGAGGAGAGAGAGAGAGAAAGAGAGAGAGAGAGAGAGAGAGAGAGAGAGAGAGAGAGAGAGAGAGAGAGAGAGAGAGAGGCTGTGTCTGTGAGAGCATTCCCCATCACCACTCCCTACTCAGGTCCTCAGAGGTAGTTAGCCATATGCAATCAGATGGATTGAGTACCTGCCTTGTAAACACTCAACAGCCAAGGAAAGTCCTTTCTAATTGTGCTTCCTGTAGACTTTGAACTTCAAGTTCCATTAGGAACCCCAGCCATCCCAGCCATATGATAACATTTCTATAGCAACCTCCTCAGGTTCACTCAAGCCAAGCACTCAGGCACTGGTTCTATTTCAAGGCGTGGGTGAAGTGCTTATCTCCTGAACTTTAAACACCCATCAGCTGTCCCCACATATGTTTAAATTTGTCCATTTGTTACCAGCCAGGAGGGAGAGCTGAGCTTAGGTAGCCATAGGGGAATACTCATAATGCTTGTCAACCTATCCTGGTAACATGTAACAACAGTAATTTAGATGATCAGAAATCAACATGACAATTAAAGGACCATGGACTTTAAGGGGATATTTGTGGGGAGCAAATATGAAATTTTGCCTCAGAATCCTATTTGTAGTTCTTGCTCTAGTCACACAGATGTGCCTGACTCCTAGTGTCTCCCACTGAAGCTGTGGATTAACCATGTCCTGTATTGCCTGGTTGTTAATAACAGCATGCTCTTTTAACAACATGTACTCTTCACTTTTGCATGTTGTAGCTCTGATCATCTATATTTCCATGCTACTTATTGCCTGTGTGTGTGTGTGTGTTTTTAATGCTAACATTTCCCTGGAGTAGCCCTGCTCCTTATAATCTTTTACCCAGGATAAAAAACCACACTAAATGACTCATATCTATATTTTTGCCAAATGTTCAATAATAGGCTGATAAATGTTAGTCTCAGAGATGGGTTAAAATTACTGAGTGCAACGTATACTTTCCATTAACTCAAAGACAAGGTAATCAGCTTTCCTTTAGCTTAGGTTGACTAAATCAATCTTGAAAAACAGAAAACAAAATTAGAAGTCCATTTGCACTTTAATGGGTCCACCTCAGATGTCCTTTTACCCCCTTCCCTGCCACCAATTGTCTTCCACCAACATGGAATCTGGAGCATTCTGAGAGCATCTGTTTGAGAGGGGAAGTTATTTAGTAACACTGTGCATGCTTATATGATTAGTATAATTATTCCTGTGGACTCTTCAAATGGATGCTTCTGACTTGCTAAGTATATTGGATGAAAACTTTAAAAAATTTAAGACACAGTTATACACTTAACTCTTGAGGTCCACATTCTGAAAAGACACATCTTCAAAGACAAGGGGTTTCTTTCTGACTCAGAAATCTCCCATCTCTGGCTGTGAAATCATTTTAGAAGCAAGATGGCTTGCCAAGTTGGAGCCAAGGAAAAGAGATGAGAAACATTCTGCTGTGAACAAGTATTTCCTTTCAAGCTATGAAGAAAGACAGTTTCAGCGCTTACACAAGATTGTGATACTTTTACTTCCCAAATTAGGTTATTTCTTCTCCTAGCAAGTTGGATAATGCTACAAAGCAAACTTAATTACCTAATTTCATTAAATTTTGAAAAATACAGCAATGAAATCACATCAATGCCATGGCTATTGTCAAAGTTCTCAGACTTTGGTCTTAGGGATGCCATTTAGTGATTTTATTAATGAATGTGTATAAGAATAATCATGATGATATTTAAACCTAATATTTTCCTTGTCATGACAAGAACTTGTTATGTGTAAAATAATGAATGTGTCTTCAGACTTGCTGCAAGAAGTACACTAAACACTTCACAAAAGAAGAGATACAAATGGCCAATAGATACATGAAAAAATGTTCAACATCATTAGCAATCAGGGAGATGCAAATCATAACTACATTGAGATTCCATCTAACCCCAATCAGAATGACAATAATCAAGAAGTCAAATAATAATAAATGTTGGTGAGGATGTGGGGAAATTGGAACCCTTCTACATTGTTGGTGAGATTGCAAACTAGTTTAGCCACTATGGAGATCAGCATGGAGATTCTTTAGAAAACTGGGAATGGATCCACCATTTGATCTAGCTAGCTTGATCTGGGTAGCTTTCCAAAGAGGTTGAAACCAGAGAACTACAGTAATATATGCACACCTATGTTCATAGCAGCACAGTTCACAATAGTCAAATTATGGAACCAACCTAGGTGTCCATCAACAGATGAAGGGCTTACAAAATTATGGGATATACACACAATGGAATTCTACTCAGCAATAAAGAACAAAATTATGTCATTTTCAAGAAAATGGAAAGACCTGAAGAACATTATGTTAAGTGAGATTAGCTAGTCACAGGAAATGAAGGGTCATGTTTTCTTTAATATGCACAAGCTAGGGAGTAATTGCGATACAAGAGGGGCTCCAGATAAGGGAGGAGAAGCCTCAGTGGAGCCAAGGAAGTCTAAAGGAAGGGGAGGAGGAAGACTGAGGTTCATTAATGAAAATACTTCCATTAACTATGTGTACATATGGGAATATACCAATGTCAATCTCAGTACCCTGTATTGGAAAGAGGGGAAATGGGAAGGTGGGGAGGGTGGCACCAGGTGCTGTGTGCATGTATGTCACTGTCAACAGGATTTACATTATGATGTGAGACTATAGTGCACCAATAAAAGCACATTAAAAAATGAAAGAGGAAAAAAATCCAAATACATTTTATTCCAAAAGGGTTAAAAAAAAAAGCTCACTAAATGATAGCCTAACTTGCTCTTCTGCATACATGATACATATGTAAAAACATACATCTAGGATCACTAACATGTATAAGACCAATTATTACATTTGTATGCCTGCAAAAATTCAGGAAAATGACTTGATGTAATAACTACAATAAAAAAAGCATTCATTTTACAATAAACAAGTTTTCTAAACCAGTATTTTAAGCAGTGATATTTCTTAGGCAGCAGTAATGATATTGCTATGGATTTTCCAGAGAACATTTCACTTCACTGTTATTTATAACTTAGCTCAGCCTCTATTATTTGTATTTAAATATAGAAAGAAATCTTTTCCTGTTCCTCTTTCTTTGGGTTTTTCTTTTCAATGCCCACACAAATCTATGAGTCATATATGAGACTATGAAAATGAATGGTCCCCATCCCACAAGGACACCTCTTGGCAACTCCATGTAAATTTAGATATTACAATTGTCAAGGTAGGTTCAGGCTGAAAAGGAAGCAACGTCTATGCCAATGCCATTCATAAAAAACAAATTATGAAGTTGACACATCATCCTTCTGTTCTAATCAGTCATTATACATTTTATATGCAAACACACTGCTTTCTGAACTCTCACATAAATACTGTAAAAATGTGTAACTAATGAAGGGGTGATGGCAACTCTGCTTCTAATCTTAGCTTTCCACTTCCTGATTAGGTGATCTAACTATGACCATCTGTAAGACAGACATGTCTGTCTTGCCTCCCCCACAAAGATGCCAAAGTATAATGTGATAAAATATGTACAAGTGTTTTGTGAACTGTACAGTACCATCATAATTTTAAGATATGTTTATTACTGTTTCTTGAGTTAAAATAATTGTGGAGCCAGAAGAATGGCTAGACTGGAGTGAACTGACAAGCATATTATGAATTTGTCTGCTGATGCAAACATATTTAATGCTAAACTTAGTCCCTAAGAATCTGATAATGAATTAAGTCCTATAATACAGAAAGACATAATTGATCACTGCTAAGTCCAATTCAAACTTAATGATCCAAAGATAAGTAAGTAACAAATGTCCAACACAGAGAAATCTACTGCTATTTGCAGTTGAACTCAATTTACTTACATCCAAGAATGAGATGCTCCTGAAAAACTCTATCACAATGATACTGCACATGGTTTATGCACAAAATCTTACAAATACTATTCATCGGTTTTTATAATAGTGTCTTTGTTTTAGAGATGGATAAATTAAAGTCTTAAAATAGCTTTATAGCCGAGCGTGGTGGCATACGCTTGTAATCCCAATACTTGGGAGGCTGAGACAGGAGGATCATAGGTTCACGGCCAGCTTCAGCTACTATGTGAGGCCTTCCATAACTTAGTGAAATCCTGTTTTAAAATAAGGAATAAGTGAGGCACTCCGCAACTTAGTGAGACTCGGTTTCAAAATAAAGAATAAAAAATAGGGCTGGGGGTATAGCTCAGAGGTAGAATGCCCCTGAGTTCAATCCCCAGTACCGCAAAAAAAAAAAAAAAAAAAAAAAAGGAATAAAAAATAGGGCTGGGGATGTAGCTTGGAGGTAGAATGCCCCTGGGTTCAATCCCCAGTAACACACACACACACACACACACACACACACACACAAATAGCTTTCTTATTAAACGTTATTGAAATTTTATCAGAGTAGTTATCACATGCTATCATTGTTATATTTGGAGGAACATTGTGGAGTACTTAATTGCTGGGTTTGCTTTTTTTTTTTTTTTCCCTGATGTTGGGGATTGAACCCAGGGACATTCTATCTCTGAGCTACATTCCCTCAGACTTATTTTATTTTTAAATGGGGTCTTGCTAATTACCATGTGCTGTCCTCAAGCCTGTGATCCTCCTGTCTCAGCCTCCCAAATAATGAGATTACAAGATTCCAGGTGTACGCCACTGCACTTGACTTGAATCACTTTTTTTTTTCCTTTAAACTTATTATTAACTGAGCTAGGCTTACCAGGGCTAAAGTTGTAAACATAAAATAATTTTTCAATGGATATTAATACAAATGGTAAACATTCAAATGATATTAAATAATGTATAACGAAAAGTTAGTTTAGCAAGGCAAACACCCAGTCATCCAATTTGCTTCCCTCTAAGTACACTCTTACCAGTCTTTCATATTTATGCTTAGATACTTAAGAATATATAAGTACATATATAGACAGGCATGGTGACACATGCTTGTATTCCCAGTACTTGGGAGGATGAAACAGGAGGACTGCAAGTTGCCAGCCTCAGCAACTTAGTGAGACCCTTTGCAACTTAACAAGACTCTGTTTCAAAATAAAAACATGTGGGGGATGTAGCTCAGAGGCAGAATGCCTTGGGTTCAACCTCCAGTACCATAAATAAATAAATAAATGAATAAATAAATAAATAAAACTATATATATGTGTATCTATCTACATGTATAAATATATGTATATATACATATATTTGAAAACAAAATATAAAGAATAGTATAATATGTTTACTAATCTATGTTTTTCTCTTTTTACTTAGCAATGTAGCTTGGAGATAGTTTTATACTGACATAGATTTCCCCCTTCTCCCCCCTTTTAGCATTGGAGATTGGACTCAGGGATGCTGTACCACTGAGCTACATTCACAGCCTTTTTAACTTTTTTGTGGCAGAGTCTCACTAAGTTGCCCAGGCTGGCCTCCAAATTGTGATCCTCCTGCCTAAGTCTCCTGGGTAGCTGGAATTACAGGCACATGCCATCATGCCTGGCTTTCTCCATATTTTTATTAGCCTTATAGTAATTTACTCCTTATCTAAATGCATAATAATTTGTTTAAACAGTTCCCTATTTTTCAACAGTATTTTGTAGTTTGTAACACGAGTAAAATCCTTTCACATACATCTATACAACACACACACACACACACACACACACACACACACACACACACACATATACCTCATTTCTTTTTGTGGTACTGGGGATGGAACTCAGGGGCATTCTACTTCTGAACTATCCCCAGCCCTTTTTTATTTATTTATTTCCTTATAGAGGTCTTTAATCTCCTTGGTTAGGTTTATCCCTAGGTATTTTATTTATTTTTTTGTGTGATACTGGAGATTGAACCCAGAGGCATTCTGCTTCCATACTACATCCCCAGCCCTATGTCAGTAAAGAGCTAGACTCTTTGAAAAAAAAAAAAACCAAGAAATTTTGAATGACATGAAGAAGGAAATAGACCAACTCAAAAATTCAATAGAATATATAACCAACAAAGTAGACCACTTGGAATCCAGAATCTCAACATAACATTAGAAGTCAATACATTAATGGTGTGTATGTGTGTTGTATTGGGGATTGAACCCAGGGCCATTCTACCTCTAAAATACACCCCCAACTATATTTCATTTTTTATTTTGAAAAGGGTCTCAATAAGTTGCTAAGGGCCTTGCTAGGCAGATGAGGCTGGCATCAAACCTGCAATCCTCCTGTCTCAACTTCCCAAGTACTGGATTTACAGGTGTGTATGTACCATCACACCCAGAACATTAATTTAGAACTTACAGTCAATAACAGAGAGAGAGAGAGAGAGAGAGAGAGAGAGAGAGAGAGAGAGAGAGAGAGAGAGCATGATCAGAGCATTCAAGATATCTGGGACTCCATAAAGCATCTGAATCTCAGGTTAACTGGAATTGAGGAAGGCCTTGAGATATAAACAAAGGAATAAATAATATCAGAGAACTTCCCAAACCTACAAAAACTAGACAGACATTCAGGTATAAGAAACATCCAGCCGGGCATGGTGGCGCACGCTTGTAATCCCAGCATTCGGGAGGCTGAGACCGGAGGATCCGGGTTCGAGGCCAGCCTCAGCTACCTAGTGAGGCACTCCACAACTTAGTGAGATTCGGTTTCAAAATAAAGAATACAAAATAGGGCTGGGGGTATAGCTTGGAGGTAGAATGCCCCGGAGTTCAATCCCCAGTACCGCAAAAAAAAAAAAAAAAAGAAACATCCAGAATCCCAATTAGATAAGACCAAAGAAAATCCTTTGCATGTCATCACATTTTAATTAAAATGACCAACACTGAAGCCAAGGAGAAGCCGGGCTTGGTGGCCCACGCTTGTAATCCCAGCATTCGGGAGGCTGAGACCAGAGGATCCGGGTTCGAGGCCAGCCTTAGCTACCTAGTGAGGCACTCCACAACTTAGTGAGACTCAGTTTCAAAATAAAGAATAAAAAAAATAATAGGGCTGGGGGTATAGCTCAGAATGCCCCTGAGTTCAATCCCCAGTACCGAAAAAAACAAAACAACAACAACAAAAAAACACAAGTGTGTGAAGCCAAGGAGAGAAGTCGGCAAGAGTTAAAGGTCAGGTGACACAGAAAAACAATATGGATTACACCAGATTTCTCAACTCAAATCCTAAAACTCATGAAGGCATGAAATGAAATCTGCCAAATCCTGAAAGAAAGCAGTATCCAACCAAGACTATTCTATCCAGCTAAGCTATCGTCTAAATTTGATAGGGAAATAAGAATCTTCCATGATAAACAAAAACTAAAAGAATTCATGAACACCAAGCTAGCACTACAGAAACCACTTAAAGAAATAATACACAAAGAAGAAACAAAAAATACACCTCAAACACAGAGAAGGGACTATCTCCATTAAAGGAATAGTGAAAGCTTAAACTAAAGCTAAAAGATAAAACTCAAAATGTCACGAAACAACAAATGACTCTCTATAAAACATCTAGTATAAATGGTCTCAACTCTTCAATTAAAAGACATATACTGACAAAATGGATTAAAACTCATGATCCAACTATATGTTGCTTGCAAGAAACTCACCTTGCAGGAAAAGATATACACAAGCTAGAGATAAAAGGATGGAAAAAGATACTCCATTAAAATGAAAACCGAAAACAAGTAGGAGTAGCTACTCTCATATCTGACAAAACAGATCTACAGAATATTTTATCCAACATCAACCAAATAACACATTCTCTTCAGCCCTTCATGGTACCTTCTCCAAAATAGACTACATTCTTGGACACAAAGCAAATATCAGTACATTTTAGAAAATTGACACAATACTACGCATTTTCTTAGATCACAATGGACTGAAACTAGAAATCAATAGCAAGAAGATACTTAGAAGCTACATCAATACATGGAGATTGGATAACATACTTTTTTTTTTTTTTTTTTTTTTTTTACATACTTTTGAATGAGGACTGGATCATAAAAATTGAGAGAAGAAATTTAAAATTTCTAGAATCAAATGAAACTGGAGACACAGCTTACCAACATCTCTGGGATACTCTAAAGGCAGTCTTAAGAGGAAAATTTATAGCATAGAGTGACTACATTAAAAAAATTCCAAGCTGGATGTGGTGGTGCACGCTTGTAATCCCAATACTTGGGAGGCTGAGACAGGAGGATATGGGTTTGTGTCCAGCCTGATCTAGTTAGTGAGGCTCTCTGCTACTTAGTGAGACCCTGTTTCAAAAATAAAGAATACAAAATAGGGCTGGGGTGTAGCTTGGAGGTAGAATGCCCCTGGGTTCCATCCCCACTACCACAAAAAAAAAAATCCAAATAACCTAATGATGCATCTAGAAAAACAGGAACAAATCAACCCCAAGTCCAATAGAAGACATTGAATAATTAAAATTAGAGCAGAAACAAATGAAATAGAGAATAGAAAGCAATACAAAATATCACCAAACAAAAAGTTTTTTTTTGAGAAAATAAGATTGACAAACCCTTAGGTAACTTAACCAAAAAAAACTGAAAGAAATAACCAAAATTAATAAAAATAAGAGACAAAAAGTGAATAAACATCACAAATACAACAAAAATCCAGAAGATCATCAGGAGCTTATTTGAAAAATTATATATATATTTTTATGGTACTGGGGATGGAACCTGGGGGCATTCTACCTCTGAGCTACAGCCCCAGCCCTATTTTTTATTCTTTATGTTGAAACAGGGTCTCACTAAGTTGTGGAGGGCCTCACTAAGTAGCTGAGGCTGGCCGTGAACCCGGATCCTCCAGTCTCAGCCTCCCAAATGCTGGGATTACAAGTGTGTGCCACCACGCCCAGCTGAAAAATTATATTCTAACAAATTGGAAAGTTTAGAAGAAATGGAAAAATTTCTTGACTCATACAACTTTCCTAAATTGAACCAGGAGGACATAAAACCTAAACAGGCCAATATCAAGCAACAAGATTGGAGCAGCAATACAAAGCCTCCCAATAAGGAAAAACCCACATCCTGATGGATTCTCAGCTGAATTCTATAAAACCTTCAGGGAAATGCTAAGCCCTATGCTTCTCAAATTATTCCATGAAATATAGAGATGGAATACTTCCTAATTCATTCTATGAAGCCTGCATCACCCTAATATCCAAGGCAAATATAGATACCTCAAAGGAAGACAATTACAGACCAATTTCCTTGATGAACATAGACCCCAAAATTCTTAATAAAATACCAGCAACTCAAATTCAAAAACACATCAAGAAGATTTCCCACCATGGCTAGGTAGGTTTCATCCCAGAAATGCAAGGACGGTTCAATATACACAAGTCAATAAATGTAATTCATCACATAAACAAAATGAATGGCAAAACCCCCATGACCATCTCAATAGATGCAGAAAGAAACATTTGATAAACTTAAATACTCTTTCATGCTAAAAACACTGAAGCAACTAGGCATGAAAGGAAATTATCAACACCATAAAGGCAATTCATAATAAACCCAAAACCAATATCATGCTGAATGGAGAAAAACTGAAAGAATTCCCTTTAAAATCAGGAACAAGAGAAGGATACCCACTCTCACCAATGCTATTCAATATAGTAATTAAAGCCAAGAGAAATAAATTAAAGAGATACAAATAGAGGAAGAAGAAGTAAAATTATCTCTATTCACTGGTGACATGATCTTATACTTAGAAGGCCCAATAAAGTCAACTAAAAGACTGCTAGAGCTGATAAGAAAATTCAACAGAGGAGATGGCTACAAAATCAATAGCTTTCCAGACATTGTCCTGCATGCTTGTAATCCTAATACTTGGGAGACTGATACAGGAGGATTACAGGTTCAAAGCCAAACTGAGCAACTTAGTGAGGCCCTCTGCAAATTAGTAAGACCCTGTTTCAAAATAAAAAGAAAAAGGACTGCGGGTGTAGCTCAGAGATAGAATGCCCCTGTGCTCAATCCCCAGAACCAAAAGCAAAAACAGAACAAAACAAAACAAATACCTTTTCTATCAACCCACTGAAAAAGAAATACAGAAAGCTATTCCATTCATGAAAGCTTCAAAAACAACAAAATACTTAGGTATAAATCTAATCAAGCAAGTAAAGACCTATACAATGAAAACTACAGAACATTTAAGAAGGAAATCAAAGAAGACCTTAGAATATAGAAAAACCTCTTTGTACTTGGATAAGTAGAATAAACATCAACAAGATGGCCATCTACCAAAAGCAGTATACAGATTCAATGCAATTGCTATTTAAATACCAACACCATTTTTCACAGAAATAGAAAAATCCTAAAATTCATGTGGAAAAACAAAAGATCCAGAATAGCCAAAGCAATTCTTAGCAACAAAAACCATAGTGAAGCCATCATTATACCTGACTTCAAACAATACTACAAAGCAATAGTAATTAAAAACAGCATGTTATTGGCACAAAGACAAATACATCAATGGAACAGAATAGAAGATACAGAAACAAACCCTCTTACCTATAGCCACTTGAGCTTTGGCAAAGGGGCCAAAAAACACACATTGGAGAAAAGATAGCCTTTTTAACAAATGGTGCTAGGAAAACTGGTTAATCATATGTAGAAGAATGGAATCAAACCCCAGCCTCTCACCCTGCATCAGAGTCAACCTAAGATGGATAAAATACCTAGAAGTTAGACCAGAGACCACGTAACTACTAGAAGATGTCTTAGGACCACCCCCCAACACATAGGCACCACTAGAGACTTCCTCAATAAGACCCTGAAAACTCAGATTAAAAAGCCTCTGTTCAGCAAAGGAAACTAACAAGAACCTAAGGAGAGAGACTACAGAATGGGAGAAAATCTTTGTGAGATACTCTGGTAGAGGATTAGTATTGAGAATATACAAAAAACTTAAAGAACTCAATACTAAAAAACAAAGAACCCAATCCAAAAACGGGCAATAGAACTGAATCTCAATCTCTTCTCTTCTCTTCTCTTCTCTTCTCTTCTCTTCTCTTCTCTTCTCTTCTCTTCTCTTCTCTTCTCTTCTCTTCTCTTCTCTTCTCCTCTCCTCTCCTCTCCTCTCCTCTCCTCTCCTCTCCTCTCCTCTCTCTCTCGCTCTCTCTGGTACTAGGGATTGAACCTAAGGATGTAGCTACCTCTGAACTATGCCTCAATCCTATTTGAAACAGGATCTTACTAAGTTGCAAAGGGCCTCACTAAGTTGCTCAGGCTAGCCATGAACCTGAGATCCTCCTTGTCTCAGCCTCCCAAATACTGAGATTAACAGGTGTGTACCACCATGCACACCTGACACTTCTCAAAAGATTACAAATGGCTGATAAATATATGAAAAAATATTCAACATCATTAGCAATCAGGGAAATGCAAATCGAAATGACACTGACATTCCATCTAACTCTAGATTACAATCATCGAGAATACAAACAATAATAAATGCTGATGAGGATGTGGAGGAGTAGGAACAATTATACATTGTTGCTGGGATTGCAACTTAGTACAGCTACTATGGATATCAGGAGGGAGGTTGCTTAGAAGACTGGGAATGGAGTCACCATATGACCCAGCCATACCACTCTTGGGGATCTTCCCAAAGGAATTGAAGTCAGATTACTACAGGGAACATGCATTTCCATGTTTATAGCAGCACAATTCATGGTAGCCAAACTATGGACTCAGCCTAGGTGTTGTCAACAAACAAATGGATTACAAAATTGTGGTACATATACACAATGGAATTTTGCTCAGACATAAAAAGAACACAATCATAGCACTTTCAGGAAAGTAAGAATATTATGCTAAGTGAGATAAGTCAGTCACAGAAAGTGAAGGGCCATAGGTTTTCACTCAAATGTGAAATCCGGGGAGAAACTGAGAAACAAAGAGGACATCAGATAAATGAGGGAGGACACTAGTAGAATGGGAGAGAGGGAGGGAGGCAGGGAGGAGAAAGGGGAGATCTGATGATGGAAACTATTCAAATGATCTTTTGTCCATACATGGAGTTATCTTTATCAACGTAAATATTATCTGTGGGGTGAAGAGAGTGGGGATGGCTCTGGAGGGAAACACACAACAAATGCTTTGTGCCGGTATGATTCTGTCACTCTTAACCTCACTGGGATATATAATTACAATGCACCAATAAAAAAAAGGAAAACATAAATTGGTACGTTCATATTTCTTGGAATACAAGTAGAAATAGGATAGCATACACAGATTATCCATTCGTTTTGTTTTGTTTTTTTGCGGTACTGGGGATTGAACTCCGGGGCATTCTACCTCCGAGCTATACCCCCAGCCCTATTTTTTATTCTGTATTTTGAAACAGGGTCTCACTAAGTTGCGGAGTGCCTCACTAGGTAGCTGAGACTGGCCGCGAACCCGGATCCTCCGATCTCAGCCTCCCGAATGCTGGGATTACAAGCGTGCGCCACCATGCCTGGCTATCCATTCATTTTTTATGTTTGGAAAAAAAATGAATAATTTTTTAACCAAATGAGAAAAAACAGGATTAAATGCCATAGTTTAAGTAAATTTCACCCTATGCTGATTAACGTTTGAATGTTGTGCTTGACTACCTAAAAGTAAATTATTCTATAGCCAAATCCAAAGGAAATATTAGTGTTTAGACAATAGCAAACGTCTCATAAAAAATAAACCAGCAAGCAGAAGGGAAATATGTAAGAAAATGATAGCTTTGCTAAATAAACAAAATTGGAATTTTGCTATTTTGACTTGCTTTTGGGAGTTGTCTGGAGCCAGTCTCTGGACATATTATAATTTCACAAAAGCGAAAGCCACAGATAAAATAGGAAACAGAAGGGACTTCAGTCTAATGAGAAGAGAGTCTAGTAGAACAGTGGAAGAGGATTGGGGCATGGAGGAAGGGAGGAGAAAAACAAGGATTGAAGAAGGAAACAGTTCAAATAATGCTATGTCTATATATGACAGTATCACTACCAATGTCACTAACATGTACAGGGAGAGAGAAGGGTGGAGTGGGTGGGGAGGGGAGGGAAATACACCAAGTGCTGTATGCACATATGTTTGTATCACTTTATACCTCACTATGATATATAATTACAATGCACTAATACAATTATATTTAAAAATGGTGCTATGTATGCCATTTAATCTGAGGCTTCTAGGGGAGAAGGATTCAGCCCTCCAAATAAGATTGGGGTGGAAAGAAGCTTCTTTCCCTGAGTCCCTGCTGTCAACACTGCTTGTCAGTACACTTTGGAGGTGCCATGGCTAACACAGCTGGTTTGGAGACAGAAGGGAGAAGGAACCCGACTTGCACTCCCAGGACCAGAGCTTTCTATAAACACTGTCGCCACACTCAAATCTACTCTAGCGTACCCTTGACGTGGGGTACAGGCTGCAGGGTGTGACGAGTGCTTCCCCTCATCCAGGGCTTTACTTAGGGCCTCAGTCTCTCTTGCACTGTCTGCATGGCTCATCTAATATCAATCTTTCTTTTTCTTTAACAAATACATTGTCCAGGAAGAGATACATTTGCATAAAAATGAACTGTCCTCATTGTTATTCCAGTTAATTCCAGGCTGATATCAAAACCAACTGTCTTTGCTAATGGGCATGAGAAATCCTGCCTTCTGATCCTGCTGTGTCACATATCAGTGGCCTCATCTGAAAATTCTGCTTCCCAGAGCTTCTAGAAGGGGTGGACGCTCAATGTGGTATAAAATATATGCGAGTGACTCTGAAATTTGTGGACTGCTGTAAAAATGTCAGCTATCCTAGAGATTATTTATCTTATCTCTGTTGCTTTTATAGCCACATAGGTCCTGAAGCCTGATGGGAAGGGAGTTCTCTAAAGATGAATTGCACTTAACGGTTTCTCATTTTCTCTGCTGCCAGTATGATTTCATAATAATTCTAATTCCTTTCACTAGCTTAATGGCTACATTTTCTACCATGGATAGAGACTTAGGGAATTTTTTTAAAATGGATTTTCCCCCTTGGCTCTATTTCCAAGTCGTAATGTCTCTTAGACTTTTGTCAGAATTATCTCATGGAGGAATTCTAATGTCCTCTCCCACGAAAGTCCTGCTAGGCCCTGCCAGTCATAAACAGCCATAGACAGGCTGGCTTCCAGAAACCAAAGCAGCAGCTAAGACTGGGTAGAGAGCTACACTTTACCATTTGTCCTTCCTGGCTCTGTTTCTGACAGGTTTTGCCTCTTCTACCTACTTAAACAATACATTGTTTTCTGCTGATATTAAAAGTGAGTAAGTACTTGTAAATAATTAAAACAATCACCGGGCGTGGTGGTGCACGCTTGTAATCCCAGCATTCGGGAGGCTGAGACTGGAGGATCCGGGTTCGCGGCCGGCCTCAGCTACCTAGTGAGGCATTCCGCAACTTAGTGAGACTTGGTTTCAAAATAAAGAATAAAAAATAGGGCTGGGGGTGTAGCTCGGAGGTAGAATGCCCCTGAGTTCAATCCCCAGTACCGCAAAAAAAAAAAAAAAAAAAAAAATTAAAACAATCCAGAAATGTATTCTTTAGGAATTCAAAATCACCAATGATTCCTTCCTCATAACTACTGTTAAGGGTTTGTTGATTGTTTCCCTGGAGCTCTTTCTGTGCCTATACTAACATATGCATTCATTCTTTAAAAGGAGAATCAGATTAGACATATAGTTCTGCATCTTGCTTTTTCAGTTATCATTATTTCATATGAGACTCTTCTCATTCCTAAATCTATCTCATTCTTGGTCAAAGCTTCACAATATTGTTTGGATATGTTGTACCATAACTAGAATTCTACTAAAGGATATATGGGTTGTTTACAATATTTCAATATTACAAAGACTACAGTTAAATTTTTGTTCATATTTCTTTGCAGGCTTGTGCAAGTGTTCTGGTTGAGCAAGTAGCTGGACATTTCTGCCTACTCTTGAATGTGTTCAATTTTTAGCTACAAAATAAGACAAAGTAGGTTGTATTTTTTATTACTAGAGCAATAACCAGTAAGCAAAGGAAAGTTGGTCATACAAAAGCATACCAGTCGGAGGCATGAACCACTTTTCATACCTCCTGCTGGCTCTCCTGATTGTGGAGAGAACATTTCACAACTCTCCTGGCATACCACCTGAGTTCCTTGTTAATAAAAGAAATGGATCTGGAGGAAGTGATTGGCGTGGCCCTAGGTTTGGTGTGACTCCATTCACTATTAGAAAGCCAGCGTCACACAGTAGATAAGTGACTAGGCTCTGCAGCTGGCCTGTCCAGTTCCACATGTGAGCTCAGCTGCTTGCCTACCTTAGCTTTCATTTTGTGAACTAGAGGCAGTGGCAATGCATACTTGGTAAGACGCAGTGAGGATTCAGTTTATACCAGTTAAGCACTCAGATGACTAAACACATCATCAGTACTTGATATGTGGTAACTATTAATGTCCTCAGTACTCAAAATAGCTCTCCGTATGAGGAAAACAATTCCTATATACCTGTGTTAATCTTCACAAGCAAGATACTACCATTTTGACTTTTTACCGGAGAAAACTGAGACTTTGAAGAGTTTAGCCTGCTAGGTTCTCTTTATCTGATAAAAAGAGAAGCTGCCCTTCACTGGTTGATAAGGGCCTTCTTTGTAAGCACTGTGCTCAGGAATACAGGGTGTGGATATGAGAGCTGTAAGAAGAGGATTCCACACTGAATTTTCTATTTTGCACAAATAGATACAGATGGATTAGCAAGAAACTTAAAAATTATTCCATCTAGGAGCAAGTGAGTTGAAAGGAAAGGGATAGAATGGTATTAAGGTTTCTCTGAGCTGGATGCAGTGGTACATGCCTGTAATTCCAGTACTTGGGAGGCTGAGACAAGAGGATCCTCAAAAACTTAATGAGACCCTTTCAAAAATGAAGAGGGCTGGGGATGGAGCTCAGTATAAGACTCCCCTGGATTCAATTCTCAGTAACACACACACACACACACACACACACACACACACACACACACACACACGGACATGGTTTCTCTGAATATACTTTTTGCTATCATTATTCTAATTTTTGAATTTCCTGTTCAGAAGATTAAAAATAAAATTAAATAAGATTAAATAAACCAGAAATAAATGATAAATAAATGAAATAAATGAACTTGTGTACCAAAATGATAACTTAGGAAAGAAAAATAATAAACTCAATTTTTTAGTACAGTGCTTTAAATACATATTCTTAGTGAGGTACATTTCTTTTCTTTTTTGTGGTACTGGAGATTGAACTCAGGGAAATTCTACCTCTGAGCTACACTGCCAGCCCTTTTTATTTTTTGTTTCAAAAGAGGGTCTTGCCAGGTTGCTGAGAGTCTCACTAAGTTGCTGAGGCTGGTCTTGAACTTGTGATCCTCTTGTCCCAGCCTCCCAAGTACTGAGATTACAGGTGTGTGCCACCATGCCCAGGTAGTGGAGTACATTTAAAAAAAAAAGAATGGACACTGGTTGAAGGAAGTAGGTCCCTGGGGGCCTGCCCTTGGGGACTATATCTTGTTCCTGGCCCCTTCCTCACTCTTTTTCTTTTCTCTTGCCTCTCTACTTTCCTGCTTCCATGAGCTGAGCAGCTTTCTTCCACAGACCTTACCACCATGATGTTTCTGCCTTGAGGCTGGCTAAGCATGAAGCTGAAACCCCTGAAACCATGAAGCAAAATAAATCATTCCTCTTCCAAGTTGTTTTTCTTAGGTATTTGTCACAGCAGCTGAATAACACAGCATGGGAAAATGGGAAGTTGTTGTTTAATCGGTATGAAGTTTGTTTTTGCATGATGAGAAGGTTCTAGAGATCTGTTGCACAAGTTTCAATGTACTTGACACTGCTGAACTGTACATTTTATTTTTTGTGCCGGAGATTGATCCTAGGGCCTAGTACATGTTAGGCAAGCATTCTATCACTGTCGCTAAACCTTCAGTCCTGTATCCTTAAGAATGGTTAAGATGGTACATTTTGTATTATGTGTTTTTTAAACACAATTCAAACATTTTTAAAAATTCTTAAACATTAATATTTTGAAGTTTGATAATGGTATTTTGACTATGAAGAAAATTCTTAGGAGATGCATATTGAAGTATTTAGAGATAATGTGTCATTTTAACCATAGCTTACTTTCAAGTGGTTGAGCAGGAAAGAAAAAAAAATGTGTTTGTGTATTGAAAGAAAGATAAATATGCATCCAGGTACAGTGGCAAATGCCAGTAACCTCAATACTTTGGAGCCTGAGACAAGAGGTTTGCACATTTGAGGCCAGCCTCAGCAACTTGGCAAGACCTGCCACAACTTAGTGAGATCTTGTTTAAAAATTAAAAGTAAAGTAGGACTAGGTGTGTAGATCAGTAGAATGCCCCTGGGTTTAATTCCCAGTACCACACCAAAAATAAGCAATAAATAAATACATACATATATAAGTGGCAAAATTGTTGAATCTATATATAAGTATTATTATGGTTTGGATGTTTGTCCCCTTCTGAACTCATTTTGAAATTCAATTGTCATTGTCACAGTATTATGAAGTAAGATGGGGCCTTTAATTAGGCTAGAAGGGCTCTGCCCTCACAAAAAGATTAAAGCCATTATAATGGAAGTGGGATGGTTATTGTAAGAGTGGGTTTCTTTTTTTTTTTTTTGTGGTTCTGGGGATTGAACTCAGGGGCATTCTACCTCCGAGCTATACCCCCCAGCCCTATTTTTTATTCTTTATTTTGAAACCGAGTCTCACTAAGTTGTGGAGTGCCTCACTAGGTAGCTGAGGCTGGCCACGAACCCGGATCCTCCGGTCTCAGCCTCCCGAATGCTGGGATTACAAGCGTGCACCACCATGCCCGGCTGTAAGAGTGGGTTTCTATGAGATGTGGTGGTGCATGCCTGTAATCCCAGTTCCTGGGAGGCTGAGATAGTAGAACTGTGGGGTCAAGGACAGCCTCAGCAATGTAGCAAAACTCTCACCAACCTAGAGGGACCCTGTTTCAAAATAAAAAAAGTAAAGAGGTCTGGGGTGTATCTCTGGGTAGAATCTCCTGAGTTCAATCCTCAGTAACACACACACACACACACACACACACACACACACACACACACACACACGTTCCTCATGAGGTATAGAACAAGTTCGGCTCCCTTATGTCTCTCTTGCCCTCCTTTTGCCTTCCTACCATGTTATGATGCAGCAAGAAGCCCTCCCCAGATACCTGCTACTTGACATTCATCTTCCCAGCCTCCAGAATAGAAACCAATAGACTTCTGTTAATTATGAATTACCCATTCTCAGGTAATTCTGTTACAGCAGAACAAAATGGACTACTATAGGTATATAGTATAAGGCAGCACATGATCCTTATTTCCTTCGGTCTACTTTCCTATAAAAACAAAAATCACCTAACTACAGAGTTGAGAACAAAAGATAATCACCTCAAAGTGTAATTTGCTTTATTTGAATTTCTTTCTTGAATGAGGTTGAATATTTCCCCTCATGTTGGCTTACTAATTCCCAATTTAATTATGTGACTAGTCTGATATGACTTTTTACTCATCAGGGGTGTTTTAAGTGTTTCTTACCTATGACTGTAACTTCTTAGTTTACATAGATCTTAAAATCCTGAATCATATTATTGTAAATATCTTGTTTCCAGTCTGTTTTCTTATAATATTAGAGAGTCTGAATCTAGTCTGTGCCCACTTTGCTCTCCTCTCTGAGTCATCTTACCTTTATGGAACATCTATTTGATAATTATTTCTAATTTTAGAGACATGACCCCTCTCACCCCAGAGGCAATGACCAACCAACACCCAGGCACTGATTTTTATTTTTTCTTTCTTTGTGTTTAAAAATATTAGGGTAATACTTGTTTTTAATTATGCTAGGTTTTCTTTTTGTTTTTAAATACTTTTATTGGTGCATTGTGATTATACATCATAGTGAGATGTAATATACATCAAAGTGATACAAACATGCGTGCATACAGCACTTGGTCTGTTTCCCTCCAGATCCCATCCTGATCCCCCCTCTTCCCTTTGCACACTTGTTAGTGAGACCGGAGTGAAACCTTCATGTATGGACAGAACCTTATTTGAACACTGTTCCCTTCCTCAATCTGCATTTCCCTTCCCCACCTCCCTTTCCCAATCCCCTTTCACTATTCTCTCCTAATTTGACTGAAGTTCCGTTTGGTTAGACACTGATTTTTAAATAACACTTCCAAGCAAAAGGAGCTAAGGCTCCATGAAGAAACCATTGATTCCATGGAAGAAGCAGAAACAGTAAGAAAAAAATACTGTTTTTCCAGAAGTAAGGAAGGACTCAAAGACCAATGTTAAAATTAAGACAGAAGCCATCTTGAAGGGGCTTCCAATGGGCAAATCGAGGACAATTTGAGCATCAAAATAAGTAACGATAAGTGGAATAAACAAGAACCCACAAGTTTACATGCTGTAAATCAGGAGTTGGCTTATCTCTTAAAGGACCAGATAATAAATACTTTAGGCTTTACAAGTCATATAGTCTCTGTCACAACTGAGTGGCTGTGTTCCAATAAAACTTCATTTTCAAAATCAGGCAGGAGGCTAGATTTGGCCCATGGGTCATAGTTTTCCTGTCCCTGCATCTAAATAAACAAATGAGAGAGAAGAAAAGTCTTTTCATCATAGAAAAATGTGAACTGGTAAGCACAGAGGAATGTGGGGGCTGAAAAAAGTCACAATGTGACAACAATTAGAGTAATTATTAATTCAAGAGAGAAACATTGATGGATGCAAAAATTGTGCACAAAACAAGGCTGAGGAGCTGGTTATTTATGTCTTTCGAAGTATCTCCATGTTAAGTACTTATCAATTATAAAAAGGGGAAAGTAACTGGGCGTGGTGGCCCACGCTTGTAATCCCAGCATTCGGGAGACTGAGACCAGAGGATCTGGGTTCGAAGCCAGCCTCAGCTACCTACCTCAGCACTCCACAACTTAGTGAGACCCGGTTTCAAAATAAAGAATAAAAAGTAGAGTTGGGGGTGTAGCTTGGAGGTAGAACGCCCCTGAGTTCAATCCCTAGTACCGCAAAATAAATAAATAAATAAATAAATAAATAAATAAATAAATAAAAATAAAAAGGGGAAATATCTTTATATTGAGGAAACCTACAGGCAAAGCTCAGAAAAATGATCAATGTTAGCACTACAAATAATGGGACAAATCAATATCTCCTGCCACTTGATAGGATTCGAAATAGTTGCACCTGTGATATTCTTGCCAAAGATGCACAACCTTACTCTAATCATGAGGAAACATCAGACAAACAGGTGTCCCATCAGAGGGACACTTACACAGTGTTTGAGGGATTTTAGAGATTGATCAGGAAACGAAGTGGCGATAGTAGCATGTATGATTTATTGCACATTTTGACTGGTTTACATGTGGAGGACTGCGGGGAGCCAGCAGTGGCCGTGGGGTCGGGGGTCCCTCGATTGGTGTGGAATGAGATGAGGTCGTGAGAATATGCTCACACCCAAATGCAGTAAAGAAGCGCATCTGTTTTATTTTTTGTCAGTCGCAGATTTATACTATTTTTTTTACAGTGAGGCATATAGAACAGGAATTTTTACAGACTTGTTTTTCTAAAGGTTAATTACAACCAGTTAGGTTTACAACACATATATAAAAATTCTTTTTCATTAGTTAAAAGCTTTACAATTTTGCTTAGCCCCTCTAAGCAGTGTTCTGTCTTATCTAGTAGTTGCAGGTTTCAAGGAGACCAGGTAGTGGGGAGACCAGGCAGTAGCAATTTAGATAAACTTGCAAAGCCTGTTTCTGGGCTAAAGCTTATTGTCTTGAGGCATTGCTCTTTTACAGCTAAGAGATCAGTATTTGTCAGGCCACATGTTTCTAAGAAGTTTTTCTTTATAATTAATAAAAAAGCAAAACCCAAAGCACTCATAATTTCCAGAATATAATAATACAAAATGGGAAATATCATGAATTCCTTCATTTGGAATCATCTGCCTTGCAGGACTCCAGCGGACTGAGCCTTGCTCAAGATCCAGCTATTAAGGTGCCATTACAGGGGACAGTCTCTCAGAGAATGACACCCCTTGGGGGGGTACCATGTGATGGTTGAGGGGAGTGGGGGATTGGAGAGGAGGCTCAAGTGTTCTGGTGATGTCACTCAGCAGCACATTGGGATCAGAGAGCTGTGGAGGGCAGCAGTGGCTTGGGATCTTTTAGATCTACTGGGTTTATCTTAGTTATGGTTGGCAGGTGGTGTAATTTCACAGGATATGCAAAGAAGGTAGGGCCTAAATGGTTAAAACCCTGCTTGTATGGGAATTGATGAAAACAAATATGTATAAATTTTTGTTTGGCACCATCAAGCTTTTGATTTAATGTGTCTATCCTGCTATAAAGAAACAAACAATCTAGAGGCCAATATATAGAAGCCACCCTTGGCTTGTTTATGCAATGAACACTTCCCTGTAATCGTTTAAATGTTAACAGTATGAAACTCAAAGAAGGACTGAAGACTGCCTGCAGATGAGAGGTTCCTGGAGAGGCATGACAGCTGCCATCCTGGGTCAGACCTTCTCGTTATAAAGAACATCACTGGGGCAGTTGGACAACTAGAAAGGGATATCTAGGAAATGAATCTTTTGGAATTATTCTATTTTAAAATGCAACTATAAAAACTATTTCAAGAATCTACAAGTGGGTGCTGGTGTCACTTGGTTTATGTGACACAACCTGTACCCTTCGGCCTGGCCTCTGATGATCAACGCTCTGTCAAGTTAAGGGGATAAGACATTTTTATTTTGAAGTTTGCCATCTTGATTTATAACTTTTAATTATTTAGACATATGTAATGTGGGCTTTCACTTGTTTTTCTGACCCAGGTCTCCAAAGTGTTTGGTGTTGACCTGGGCTGGGAAGCACCTGTATTGTAGGGAATTCAGAGAGAAAAAAAGATAAAAATCCCAAGAGGGAACACAAATGATGCCCTGAAGTTCTGAGAGGCAGAAGAGATAAGATCAAGAATGCTAGAGAGTTATTTACTTGATGAAGGAATAGAGAGATATCTTCTTTTGAGGCAGGAATCAAAAGCAGAGGAGAGGATGACTGAGGATGTGTTTGGAGATGAAAGCAGAATTTACCACGGGGGTGATGTAGCTTTCATTTTGATGGGCCTCTGCCCGTCAGACACACCTACTGGCTCAAGGCCTTGGGTTTGGTAAAAATTACTGTTCATCATTGCTGAGTCAAGCTACCAACATGTCACCCAATAAAGAGTTGTGAAGAAATATATAATAACTTACTGCTATATGGTATTTCTACCATACATATACAATAAATGTAACAGGCTCAAGAGTATAGATGACAATAAAATGTAAAATAATTAGGAAGTTATGAGTATTGAATATTTATTACGACTGATTTTGATATAATTTTTGTAAGTTTAGTATACATTCATGTGTCATGTTAACGATAGAGATATGTTTTGAGAAATGCATCATTGGATGATTTCATGATTGTGTGAACATCATAGAGTGTACTTACACAAACCTTAGTAATGCAGCTTAGGACACAACTAGTTATATGGTATATTAATTCTAGGCTATAAACCTGTATAGCAGGTTACTGTACTAAATACTGTAGGCAACTGTAACCCAACGGCAAATATTTGTATGTCTAAATATATCTGAGCATAGAAAAGGTACAACAAAAACATTGTATAAAAGATAAAAATTGGTACTTAGCAGGCATGGATCTTATAGGACTGGAAGTTGCTCTGGATTAGTTAGCTAATGAAGGTGAGTGAATGGGAAGACCTAGGACTGTACACTACTATAGATATAAACACTGTACACTCAGACTACATTAAATTTGTAAGTTTTTCTTTCTTCAACAGTAGATTAACCATAGCTGATTGTAACTTTTTCACTTCAATTTTCCAACATTTTGATTCTTTCATCAAAACAATTAGCCAAAAAACAAACACTTTATACAAATGTACAAAAATATATTCTTTCTTTACATCCTTTTTCCATAAGCTTTTTTTTCTATTTTTAAATATTTTTTCCACTTTTAAATTTTTTTGGTAAAATTAAGACATAAACACACAGATTAGCCCATGTTTACATAGGACCATAATCACCAATATCTCTGTCTTTTGCCCTCATATCTTGTCCCTCCGATTGGAAAGTCTTCAGGAGCAGCAATACCCATGGAGCTGTCATCTGTGACAACAGTGTCTCCTGGAATCCCTCCAGAAGGACTGGGATGAGGCTCTTGTTGAGAAGGTGTCACTCTCTTCAGAAATATGTCCATGGTAATTTGCATGGTTTGTTTCCTTTCTCATCATAGATTTGCTTGCAAGTCGACTGTGCACCATGAACATTTCTCTCTATTCATGAAACTTTTGGAATTGGGATCCATCTTTCATATAGCTTAGGGAGCTTATTGAAGTCTTCAAGGCTTCTGTTGAACCCTTCTGTCAGCATTCTCACAGCTGTGATTAAAATTCCTGACATGCAACACATAGAGAGAGAAGGGTTTTATTTGCTTATAAATCTAGAGAGGTTCAGAAGTCATAGTCAATTTTGTTCTGGCTTCTGCCACAGGGCATCCTAGTGGACTACAGAAAGAACAAGGGGAGGAAATGAGGGGCATATATAGTCCCCAAGGCCACAGCCCCAGAGACCCCTCCCCAGCAACCAAGTCCCACCTCCAACATGGCTGCTTCATCTACCACATGGGGTCTGGGGGACACCCTAAATCCAAACCATAACACCTTCACTGGGAATTTTTGGGGTGGGACAAACTGCTGACTCTAGGTCCTGCCTGAGTATCTCTAGGGACTGTCTGCAAATTTATGTTTCTGACATGTCTGACTATAACCCCCACCCCCACCAATAATGGTCTGCAAATTCACAAACGGCACAAGTTTGGTTGTTGCCACCAAGTCCCCCCAGCTGTGCAGACTCCTGCTGGCACAGTTTGTAAATTCAGTCTTGGCGAGTTTGACCACAGCCACTCAGGTCCCTGCAGAAAGGGCCTGTAATTTCTCAGTCACGATGATTTTGGCTGAAGCTACAGGACTATCCTGGGTGATCTGGCAGGGTGGAGATTTGTGATCTTGAGGGATTCAACCTGGAGAGAAGAATGCAATTGCTTTTTTGTGTTGATTCCCTACAATCACTGGCTTGAAATGATTTAGCTTCTTTGCTGGAATTTGTCTCTGAGAGACCCCAGATTGCCACAGCTGTCAGCTCTAGGAAGGGTTCATCAAGGTGGCTCCCACCTCAGCTCTCCACTCACCAGATGAGATGCATGGAGCTCTTTTCAGTCCTCTACTCTTTGTGCAGCTTCTGATTAAAATATGTTTTAATTGTCTTTCTACTGCTGAGTTCTGACTGCTTTTCTTCTCTTAATAAGAAGCAGTGTTCCCACTGACTCAATTCCATGTCTTGGGACAACTGAAATATTGTGCCTTCCTTTATTCCACCATCTTTAATCATACTCCATTGGTTTTATTAAGTCTTATTAACTAATTAGCCCTTTAATTAAGCATGTTCTTTAATAGCTTTTATGAGAATCCCTCAACTCACATTCTCTCTTCTGCTTCCAGCCTTCATGATGTGAAAGCAGAGTCCCTCTGCTCATTCTCTCTGCTTCTGGCCCCATGATGCAAGAGCAGAATCCTTCTGCAACCTCTCTCTCTCTCCCTCTCTCTCTCTCTTTCTGTGTGTCTCTCCTTTCTCTGCTTCTGGCCTCCATGATGTGAGGAGCAGAGGCCATGCTCTCCCTCTCTCTGCTTCCTGACACCCTACCCGGAGCTTTGCAGATCTGGTCTCACATGCACTGAACCTCTAAAACTGAGAAGATTAATCTTCCTTCCTCTAAGTTGTGTGTGGTCAGGCTTACCAGGCTCAGAAGTGAGACTGGTGACTGAGATGGGCACCATACCAGCACACGCTTGAGGCTTCCAGATCCACCACTTGCCTCTGGTTATGAAGGCCCCAAACACTGTGGTTTTTGTTTCAACCCTAGCCTCGGCCAGGAATTATGAAAAATCTCTGTGCTCTGAATCAATCAGGTGTGTTATGTAGAGATGACCATAAATGAGAATATATTGGCTTAATATCCAGAAGATTACTTGCCTCTGAGTTCTTTCTCTTCAGCTGTGTTGAAGGACTGGCACAAGGGTGACCTGGGGTGTAGCCTCAGGAGGACCAAATGACTAGTTGCTTTAGTTTGCAAAAGGCAGGTTCCCACATGGATATTGGGGGAAAGCATTGTCTGAAATCTCTGGAGAGATGAATGTATATTAGAATGAAAAGATGCATTACCTGAGATCATTCTTAGTGGAGAAAATTATTCATTTGGTCTCATTGATATTCTTTAAATCAAAATGAAATTATGACCAGACTACACTGATTGGCCCATTGCCAAATCACACCTCAGACAGGGATTCTGCTGTTCCACAAGATGGCAATTTGCCAAAGTCACATGTTTTGGTAGAAAGCAGGAAAAGGATGTGGTGGCAGCATATAAGAACCTCATGAGTTTCAGATTTAAGTCCCTGATAGGGAAGAAAAAAAATATTAGTTATTCCTTTAGCTGTGACCTATGTTAAAAAAAAATAAATGGACAGGAATGATTTTCCTTTTTATATATTTTTATTGGTGCACTGTAATTATACATTAACAGCTGTACTGGTGAGAAAGCCTGGAGGAGTTCCCCTCAGTACAAGCAATACTGGTCCTCAGGACCAGGACACGCTACAGCCAGCTAGTTTGTGCTAGTTCTGGGAGATCCTCTCTGTCCTACACTGGTCACACTGATTCTCTTTCCACAGCGGGGACTGGGCTGTACTGGGGAGGAAACCTACCTGCTCTAGCTCCCTGAAGCACTTTGAGGCCTATTTCCCTACATCCTCACCAGCATTTATTATTGTTTGAATTGTTGATGATTGCCTTTCTAATTGGGGTAGATAGATTCTCAGTATACTGTTTGTTTGCATCTCTGTGATTGCTAATGATGTTGAACATTTTTTTCCATATATTTATTGCCCCCTCCCCCCCGCCCACCTAGGCTGTAGTTTTCCTTATAGAGGTCTTTCACTTCTTTGGTTAGATTTGTTCTTATGTAATTTTTTAAAGAAATTGTGAAAGGAATTATTTTTCTGATTTCTTTCCCATAAGATTTATTATTGATGTATAGAAAAGCTATTGATCGTTGTATGTTGATTTTGTATCCTGCTACTTTACTGAACTCAAGTGTCCTTATCTGGTTTTGGTATCAGGGTGATACTGGCCTCCTAGAATGACTTTGGAAATGTTCCCTCCTTTTCTGTTTCCTGGGATAATTTGAAGAGCATTGACATTTTTAAAGGTCTGGTAGAAGTCACCTGGGAGTCCATCTGGTTCTAGGCATTTCTTTGTTGGAAGGCTTTTTATTACTTATTCAGTCTCATTGATTGTTGTTGGTCCTCTTGGTTTAATTTTGGTAGGTAGTATAATTAATTTACTGTTGATTCTTTTTAGAAGGGAAGTGGCATTTATTTTTGCATATTTTATTGGTGCATTGTAATCTCACATCATAATGTAGTTCAGAGTGCTAGTGACATACATGCACACAGCACTTGGTGAGCTTCCCCCCATCTCCCTCCTCCTTCCCTCCCATTCCCCATCATGATATTGAGATTGGCATTGGCATTCCCACATGCCTACATAATGTCAGTGGAAGTGTTTTCTTTATTAAATCCCTGCCACACCCCAGACCACCTCCCTTGCTCCATTGGGGTTTTCTCCATTATCTAAAGTCCCACTTGTATCCCAATTACTCCCTAACTTCTGCATATGAGAAAAAACATCTGACCTTTCATTTTCTGTGACTGGACAATCGCAATTAATGCAATGTTCTCTAGGTCCATCCATTTTCCAGCAAATAGCATAATTTTGTTCTTTATGCTGAGTAGAATTCCATTGTGTATATATCCCATAATTTTGTAATCCATTTGTCTGTTGATAAACACCTGGGTTGATTTCATAATTTGGCTATTGTGAATTGTGCTGCTAGAAACACGAATATGCAGGTATCACTATAATATTCTGATTTCAGTCCTTTTGGAAAGATATCCACGAGTGGTATAGCTGGATTATATGGTGGATCCATTCCCATTTTTCTGAAGAGTCTCCATACTAATCTCCATAGTGGCTACACTAATTTGCAATCCCACCAACACTGTATAAGAGTTTCTATTTCCGTACATCCTCACCAGCATTTATTATTGTTTGACTTGTTGATGATTGCCTTTCTAATTGGGGTAGATAGATTCTCAGTATACTTTTTGTTTGCATCTCCGTGGTTGCTAATGATGTTGAACATTTTTTTTCATATATTTATTGGCCATTTGTATTTCTTCTTTTGTGAAGTGTCTATTTAGTTCACTTGCCTAATTTTATTGAATTATTTGTGTTTTTTTAGTGGTAAGTTTTTAGTGGTAAGTTCTTTGTATATTCTAGATATTGGTCCTCTATCAAAAGAGTAGCTGGCAAAGATCTCCCATTCTGTTGGCTCTCTATTATGGTTCCTTATGGTTTCCTTTGCTGCACAGAAGCTCTTTCTGCAGTCATTGGCTCAACAGGATTTAGCTTCTTTTTTGCTGGAGTTCACCTCTGTGAGCTGCTGGTTCTAGCAGCTGCCAGCTCCTGCGTGGGCTCACCAAGGTGGCACCCGCCTCAGCTCTCTGCTCACCAGATGAGAGGTGTGGAGCTCTTTTCAGTCCTCAACTCTGTACTGTCTTCAATTCAATCACATCCCAACTGTCTTTCTTCTGCTGACTTCTAACTGCTTTTCTCTTTCTGCCAAGAAGCAGTCTTTCTGCTGGTTGAGTTCTGAGTGTTGGAGTGACTGAAATGTGCCACTTTCCTCTATTCTGCTATCTTGGATTGGGCCTTGATATTCTAATTTATTGGAGTATAATTTTTTTAAATAGTCCCTAATGATCCTCAAGATTTCAGTGGTGACTCATAAGTCTCCTTTTTCATTTTTAACTTTATTAATTTGAGTTTTCTCTCTTTGTTTTGGTTAGTTTGACCAAGGGCTTGCTATTGTTATTTATCTTCTCAAAGAATTAACTTTTTTCCCCATTGGTCTTTTATTTTTTCAAATATATGTCTATTGGTGCATTGTAATCACATCACAATGTAGTTCAGAATCATAGGAACATACATACACACAGCACTTGGTGAGCTTCCTCCTGACTCCTACCCAACTTCTTTCTCTTCCCCATACATGATATTAAGATTAGCATTGATAATTTTGTGTATGTACATAGGATCAATGAAAGTGTTTCCTTCATTTATTCTCTCTCCACTGCTGCCCCCCACCCAGACCTCCTCCATCGCTCCACTGGGGTTTCTCCTCCTTTACCTGGATTCCCTCTTGTATCCTGATTTCTCCCGAGCTTCTACACGTGAGAGAAAACATATGACCCTTCACTTTCTATGACTGACTAATCTCAGTATAATGATCCATCCATTTTCCTGCAAATGACATAATTTTGTTCTTTATTGCTGAGTAGATTCCATTTTGTGCATATCCCATAATTTTATAATCCATTCATCTGTTTAGGACACCTAGCCTGGCTCCATGATTTGGCTATTGTGAATTGTGCTGCTAGAATGTGCATGTATCACTATAATATTCTGATTTCAATTCCTTTTGAAAGATGCCCAGGAGTGGTGGAGCTGAATCATATGGTGGTTCCATTTCCAGTTTTCTGAGCAACCTCCACACTGATTTCCATAGCAGCTGCACTAATTTACATTGGTCCCTTTTATTCTCTATTTTATTAATTTAAACTCTGATCTTCATTATTTCTTTTATTCTACTGGTTTTAGAAATGTTTTATTCTTGTTTTCTAAGACCTAAGCATCAATGGGTTATTTATTCAGGATTTTTATGATATTTTTAATGTAAACATAAGACCCTTCATTTTCTGTCACTGGCTAATCTCAGCATAATGATCCATCCATTTTCCTGCAAATGACATACATAATTTTGTTCTTTATTGCTGAGTAGAATTCAATTTTGTTTATGTCCCATAATTTTGTAATCCATTCATCTGTTTAGGACACCTAGCATGGTTCAGTGATTTGGCTATTGTGGACTAAAAACATGAATGAAATAGAAACTTATGAGTTATAGAAACTCATATCTACAAACATTCCTCTTTAAACTGCCTTTCCTGTGTCCCAGAGATTTTGGTATGTTATATTTCTATTTTTGTTTGATTCTAATAATTTTTAAATTTTTCCTCTGGTCTCTTCAATGACCCACTTACCATTAAAAAGTGTATCCTTCAATCTCCATGAGTTTGTATAGTTTTGTAGTTTTTCTTGCTGTTGATTTCTAATTTAATTCCACTTTGATCTGATGAAACGTAAAGAATTCTTTTAACTTTTTTATATTTGTGAAGACTTGCTTTGTGGATTAAAATGTGGTCTCTTTTGTTGAAACTTTTATGAGCAACTAAAAAGAAAGTATATTCAGCTATTGTTGGAAGAAATGTTCTGTAAATATCTGTTAGATCTGATTTTTAGTATGATTTAACTCTATAATATCTTTGTTGGTTTTATGTCTGGGAAACTTATTTATAATGAGAGAGGTATATTAAAATCATGCAATATTATTGTATTGGGACACTTCTGAGCCTTTATATTGAGTAGTGTTTGTTTTATGTAATTAGGTGCATTGAATTTGGGGCATATTTACTAATATTACATATTCTTGTTGGATTGTTCCCTTTATAAATATATAGTGATCTTATTTGTCTCTTCTAATTGTTTTTGGCTTTTTTAGATATGAAAGTGGGTACTCCTTGCTTTTGGGTTTCATTTGTATGGGATGTCATTTTCTTTTTCTTTTTTGTGGTACTATGGATTGATCTTAGGGGCATTCTACCTTAAAGCTATACTACCATCCCTTTTTATGTTTTGTCCTTGAAACAAGGTCTCACTAGGTTGCTGAGTCTCTTTATGTTGCTGAGGCTGTCCTCAAACCTGCAATACTCTTGTCTCAGCCTCCCAAGTAGTGGGATTATAGTCACACCTGACTTGGGATACCATTTTCTTTTCTAAGCTTTTAGCCTGTGGATATATTTGCTTACAAGGTGTGTTTCTTTCAGACAACAAATAGTTTGGTCTTGTTTTAAAATCCAATCTGCCAGCCTATATATTTTTTTTTAATTTTTTTTTCTTTTTTTATTGTAGTAATTCGTGCAATATAGCATACATCTTTGTTAAGTACGAGTTGTTGACAACATATTTGCACACAGTTCTCATTTGACCCTTTCCCCAATTCCCACCCCAATCTCCTCCCCTTCCCTCCCCCTCAGGTTCACTTTGGTGAGTGACCTTGATATGATTGTGTAATTACATCATGTGCTTTAGGGCGTCCCTCTGCCCCCTGCGTCCACTACAATTAAATCAACTTCGTTGCTTATCGAGGGTCTCTCCTTTTCATCTGGAGACCCTCCTATGCCACATCCCCTCCCTAGCATCCACATATTAGG